>CAJNDV010031238.1:0-50208 GCA_905221635.1 Symbiodinium sp. CCMP2456 | reverse complement strand
CCCCTAACCACCCTCAATCAGAGAGAGAGGAGAGAGAGGAGAGAGAGAGAGAGAGAGAGATAGAGAGAGAAAGAGAGAGAGAGAGAGATATATATATATATATATATATAGAGAGAGAGAGAGATAGAGAGAGAGATAGAGAGGGCAAAGCAGTAGGAGCTCGGGTCCGGAGCGGGTGGGCTTCCATCGCATTCGATGACCTTGGGAGGTGCTTGCCTGGCAGCACAGAAAGGGCTTCGGGCTTCCCCTTTTTTTGAGCAGGGACTGCAATGCACTAAGCCCTGAATCCCTTCAGCCAAGCTCCTGACTCCTAAACTCTATAATCCTTAGAACCCTTCATCCAGGGATTTCATCCCAGGATTGGGGCTTTAGCCTGACCGGCACACTTGCATTACTCCGAGTATCAGCAGAATTCACAAAACAACTGTTCCAGTGTCGTTCTGAAAGTAACCTAATCAAACGACTGATCTCGAATGGCACTCGTGACGAGAGCAAATGCCGGCAAGAACGAAGTGAACACAGATTCGAGAACTTGTGCTAGTCCAGCCTCAGCTCTGGTGGTGGCGGGCCCTCTTCGCGCGTGTTCGGCGGTGGCTCGATCGCCTCCTGCGACACCAAGCTCTGGCTGGGTCCGCTTGTAGGTTCGATTGTCTGGAATGTTCTGTCGAGTTCTAGGGTTGCTGTGTAGGGATTAAGTAATGAATTAATTGTTTAGTTGATTGATTCACTAATTAGGATGCTTGCGAGGGGTTCGCTGTTCTCTGGACAACCCAAATCATGTTGGTGGTAGCATAGAAAGAGTATATCCTAGCTGCGGGTATCGGGGCTGAATAATCAGAACGAGGTGTTCTGCGTGTATGTAGCGACAGCCGGAAAACCGGGAAACATACGAATCCGAATAGTGAATCTCAAGGTGAGCTCGTGACTAAGGAGCACACAACCATGACGGGCAGGGTCTTCAGATCTCTAGGGTCAGCATTGCCAAAGCAGTCCGAGCAAGAATCGGAACTTGGCTCTAGGATTTGGAAGTCTAGCGGCTGTTCATGTCAGAACCCTAACCCCTAAACCCTAAGCTCCTCCACAAGCTGTGCCAGCAACGCAAGGCCGCCTTGAGCAGCCCCTCCTAAGGTCTGTGCCTCAAGGATTTCGGCAGGGGTGACTTCGGCTTCAAGGCTCATATGTAAGGCTAAGGGGCAAGATTGGAAAGCCCGAAGGTTTAGCAGGAGATGAGGATGGAAGAGATAGAGTCAACGAATGGCGTGGCGTGATTCTCAAACAATCGGAACATGGGCTGATTCATTCCGATTCAGTTTGCAGACATGTTCCGGTTGCCCCGCATCCTCCAACCTCCGAAACAGAACACCCCCAATCCAAGCTCTAACCACCTGTAAGCGACATCAGACACTTGAGTAGCTGCCTAAACTTTCAAGATCTTCCAAGCGAGGTGTCCGAAACTTCGGCCGTTGCCTTTAAGCCCGAAACCACAAACCTTAAACCCTAAACCCTGAACCCTAAACCCTAAACCCTAACTCAGAGCAGCTGAGTCCGAAGCCGCACCGGCTGCTTTTGAGAAAATCTGTTCCTTTGCTGGCGTCTGGCTCAGCTAAACAAAGCTTGCTGGAGAGAAAAGGGAGGTAATGGCGTAAACATTTATAGGCTTCAGGCTGGTTGCAGACTTCCGTTTAGTCTTCCATGCTGCGGGAGGAAAGGATCTACTAGCCGGCCTTGTGCAATGAATCCTGGAATCAGGTATAGGAATGTAGATGAAGAATTCTGGCTGCCGGGCATTGAACACTTCAGAAACTGGGCCGTGACAAAACCGATGTGTCACGCCCTTGCCACAGCAGGAGACTTTGGAACCCTACATCTTTAAACCTAAGCCTAAGCTGTGCCTGCTTCCAAGATTCAACAGATGCCATCTGCAGCTAACTCAGACACGACACCAGTCCTGACAGGATCCAGGTGTTCGGACTCGCATCGCGTCGCCTAAACTAGCAAGACCTGATGTGAACTCTGCTAGACAACACTTCGACCGGCACAAGGACGCAACATCAATGACAGCATTCTGCAATCCTCCGCGTCTGCGCCGGCGCTGAGTCTTCCAGGCGACTCCATCACCGGAAAGAGCCAGTATTATAGGATAGAAATGCGTAAATGCTTGAAGTTTTGTGTTCCATATAACTCGAACTTCGCTGTCACACTGGAGAACATAAGGACTAAGCAGCGGCTGCATGTAAGAACCATGTGAACAGCCATGGTGCTGGCCTGCTAGACGTCGCTTCTCCGAGTCTGGCTACAGAAGCTGTCACTGTGGGTGGTGGGTGTAGGGTTGGCTGTCGGTTTTTTGTTAGTTTGTGCTGCTTCGCTCCGCTGTCTGCTGCTGCCTAGCTGTACTCTGTCAAGCAATAAGTCAGCGACCGGGCCCAACAGCACGGAATGGTGACTTCTGAATGGAGTTAGAAGTCCATATGCCCCGACAAGCGAGGTTTAGGGTTTAGGGTTTAGGGTTTAAGGAGCAACATTTCCTGGAAACTTCCGCTCTCAAGCCAAGTGCCCGTCGAAAGCGAAAGAAAACACACCACGGCAAATGATGGAACAAATGCGGCCCAGAAAAAGCCACTAAGGCACCAATGCGCTCGAAACAGAACTCACTATGAATGTGCCAAGGGTTTCCGATGCACTGCTTGGTTTAATTCAAATTTCCGGGCCACTCCAGGACAGCTTCTGCTATTCTGGCCTCCCAAATCAGCTGCCAGTAAACCTCCCCCGTGGCACAGGCCACAGCACCAGAGTCGCACGAATTGACTTCCACGGCCCCGCGGGAACGAGCCGTCGGAACGCACAGAATCTGAAGAAGTTGGAAGATAATGAAGACAGGAACACGAAATTGCCCTGAGCAGAATGATGAGCTGTCACACGGAGCCGTGGCATCTGATGCTAAATTTCATGAAGTATTGTGGCTGTCAAATCTACACCACAATCTCTTCCTCGGTCCCAGCAACAACCCCGACAGGGTAGGAGCTGTCGAAGAGCACCCCGCATTCCTGGCAGAGGCATTGAAGTCCTTCCAAAGGGGTACTATACCTACGAGTTACAAGAAGTTTGCTATAAGGCTATACGAGTAGTAAGGTATTGAACAAAAGATTCACAAGTGGCTACTATAAGACTACAAAAGGGTTTAGAGTCGCTTAGGCAGACAGGCAGACCCTGCATGCCGGTGTGACACAACCATGCGAGTTGCCGGAAGGCCAACAATCAAGTTACACCTATGACGATGGAACCCGCGTTCATCCAGGGCTCGCCCCCGATAGTCTGCGTCTTCGGGTAGGGTTTGCAGGCTTCGCCGTCAGCAGGGTTGTGGTCCACGAAGGTCTTCTTGTCACTGGCACGAGACCTCAGCCGCGACAGGCTCTCACCGAAGACTCAGTCGACGTTTCGATCAAGTTGTCAACCTGAATGCAAGAGGCACGCCAGCAAAGCAAATGCAGTCAGCGCAAAAGCAGTTGCAGAAGTTCCTGGAGAGCCAAGAGACAGTCGGATGTAGCCCTTCTCACCCCAGCCCGGGCCCCAGGAATTCCTGTCGCCACTCGCATGCAACGCGTGACTGCCAGAGCCTAGGGCTCCCAGGGGTATGTATTGACTGCTGCATGTGGGGAGGTCAAACATGGTATTTCCAGTGGAGGCAGTCGGCTTCCGAACCAGAGACAAAGACGCTCAGCCACAAGTGCAGTCCTGATCAGCCAGTAGTCCTTGGCGTAGCCGACGGCCTGAACCCCATGGTCCAAGGTGTTGTCCGATCCTGGCACTTGAGGCAACCGTTTTTCTGATGTTTTTGTTCTGCTTCTTTCTCCTTCTCTTGCAAGTCTCTCAATATGTAGTATTCCACGGAACCTAAACCCTGGGCCCAAAACCCTCAACTGTAAACCGCAATTTGGGCACGTGCATGCACAAGCTGCTGCAGGCGCCAAAAACTAAGCACCATCTTTGACAGCGCCTTCGCTGCAGCCCGAGAAAATGCCTCCACCATACCTGGAGTGTGGCTTTAGGCTTGAGGGCTATGGTCTGAGCTTTCGGCTCTTTCTGTATTTACCAGGAGTGTGTGCTTGCTCTTGCATTCTGTTCTGTCTGGTGACAGTCAGAACCCGTAGGTACATAGAGCCACAGCTAGTAACCCAGTCGACAGCTGTCTGCCAAACTGAGCAAACAGCATTGTGGGTGCACGTTACAGAAAGCACCAGCCTGCCGGGAGGTCCCGTTACTTGCTTCCTTCCCATAAGAGGAAAACATCCATGGACTTCCCTACACATTTTCGTCGCCCAGGCATCTGTGCAGCCTTCGAAACTAAAGAACTCATACATTCAAGCGTACCTGCAAGGTCCTGCAAGCTTTGATCTTGCGATCTTTTTCTGGGTTTAGGGTTTGGACGAGTTGCAGCTGCCACGACCCAGCAGCCACGGTTACCGACATGGGGCCCTTCGTGGCCAAAGCAGTCTCCTGAAGTTCTTTGGGCGCGGGGTTCACGGCGATAGGGTTGAGACACCCGGTTCGAGAGGGCAACCGGGATAACCATAAAGAGCCTGCTTTCGGGGTTACTAAGGCCACTAAACAGTAAAAACGGGTGGGCTATGGTCCTTCGGGATGGTTCGCTTCTAGGGATGCCTGGCCCGAGAGTCTCCGTTGACTCTTGGAAGTTTGGGTTTGGGTGTCCGGCAAAAAGGTCTAAGAAATTCTTCGTGGCTTGTCGGGACGCTTGGGCTTGCGACCTTTTCAAGAGCCAGTTTCATGCAGTTGGAATCCATGGTATAACTGTAGAACTTCTTGGCATCTGCATGTTCCCGGGTCTCAATTCCGAGCCGGCATTTCTCGTTCCGCATTTCATCTCGGAAGCCTAGTGTATAGGGGCTTTATTAGTAATTGAATGGAGTAGTTTTAGTAGTTGCTGGGGCCCCGTAGTACACGCCTTGCCACAAGTTTCCAGGGCTTGGATGTCTTGCAATGAGTAGGACAGTAATCCATTCTTACGGCATCGCGCTGTATTTTTTTTTACAAAAGGGTCGTTACCTGAGAAGCGTTTTTTTAATTGTTGCACAAATGTGTTGACCCCGAGTAGCCTGCTTCGTCTTCCAAAGACTGTGCAAGTGCAAATATGTGCAAATGGAACTTCCAAGTATCTTTAGAGTCGTGAGAAACCCTAAACCCTGGCTTACATGCTAAGTCCTACACCCTCAATCTCAATCCCGAACCTTGCGAACCCTCAAGTCTTGGTGCCAAGGATCCAACGAGGCTGCCTCGTTGACGGGGAGCCTGACATAGCTTTTTGCCTGGCAGTTTCGAGTCCGGCCAAGGGCTTCGCAGTTTGCGGGGCCATGCGATTGCTGCTGCAACCCTAAACCCTAAAATACCCTAAACCCCTTCTGAAGCAGAGCTTGTACGCATGCCTGGAAGCATTAAACCCTGAACTTGAATAGCTTTCGGGTTCCAGTGAGTCTTCGGGCTAAGGCCACCTTAAAGTAAAGTTTTCGGATTTATCAGATCGGCAGTTGAAGCTCAAAGGATGTGAAATCGGGAACGATGAGCGACGACGCCGCAACAGTAGTGCTCCGCCCTGTAGAAAGAAGTGCCTCCCTGACCCCCTTTATGACTCATGGAAACCCTATATAAACCCTATAAAACCTTAAACCCTAAAACCAAAACCCTGTAAAACCTAAACCCTATAAAACCGAAATAGCACCTGACTTGTGGACCTCGAGACCTGAACTCGAAAGTACCAGTCCTGAAACACATAAACATAAATAAACCTCAACCCCTACTTGGAGGTTCATGGGACGTAATAAGTACAGTTATAAGCTTAACTGGGGTTATAAGTAATTATAGGTACAGTTACCTTATTTATAACCCTAGTTACTAAGTCCCATGAACCTTTAAGTACCTTGAATCAAGGGGGGGTCCCCTTTTGGGGATCCGAACAGGGATCTACAAGGGTTTCATAGGGTCTCCAGAGGGTTTCCAGAAGAGTACTAGAAGGGTAGTTTACGGCACCCTTATGAAAACCAAAAAGACCCAAAAAGGGACCCTCGCTCAGGAGAAATACCCAGAAGCCCATAAAGAAGTCCTTGACCGTGAACATGTAATAGCCTGAGGCTCCTAAAAGGGTCCTGGGCTTTCTGGGAGGGGAGAGTTTGGGATCTCACTACCAGGGTCCAGGAGCCTTAGGGTCACGTCAATCCCCCCCCCGCCCCCTAAACCCTAAACCCTAAACCCTAAACCTCGAGACATTAAACCTTCCGCCGCCTTCACGGCGGGCTTGTAGCTTGGGCAGGATGCATCGCGGCCCTCGTAGGGAAGAGAGCTCTCCAGAGCAATACCCTGGTGCCAGGAGTTGGATCATGCTTGAAGGATGTCAGGTGCAAGTCTTGGGGAGTTTCGAATTTTTGAAAGCTCGCGTCCGGGGGGTTCCGGCTTCGGGGTTTCAGTTTCAAGGCCTTCAAGTCAAAACGAGTTCGGTTTCAACTCTTCGCAGCTATATGACCCTTAAAGCACCCTTTCTTAACCTTAACCGGGAAGGAAGCCCGTCCATCAATCCCAACCTGTGCTATCTGTCTGCTGTTGCGGTATTTGTGCCGGTGCCGGTGTAGGGATTTAGGGCTTAGGGCTTGAGGTTTGTAGGGTTTAAGTATCCGTTGCTGGGGACAGGCCTCGGTCGTCTTTACTGTAGCCTGTAGCCTGCCCGTCGACCGTGACCGTTCATCAAATGCTGCCTAACCACACGCGGAGCACTATTGGCACAAAAAGGAGATGATGACGAAACATCCAGAAACGTTAGAATTTCGAGCATGCCGTGGCAGCGAACAGCTAGCATGCAAAGTTATTCCGATGATTCAGTTTGACACTGATAAACCCTCACAAGGCTCACAACCTCCGCACGAAATTGGGGGATCCATCGAGCGGGAATCTGTTCAAACACAACGCTGCTCGGCAACGCCCGAAACTTCTGGAACCCTGAACCCCGATATTCCACTGAGCCTAAAACTTTCAACTCTGATTTTCTGAACGAAAACTGCTGCGCTCTGTGAGGGCTTCGTGTTTATGGCCTTTTGTGCTCCAAATGTCGTATTCATTTAAACCAAGACGCCACAAGCAATGTAGTTCTGAAGCTCTACGTAACAGGCCCGTGCACAATCCTGACAATGCACACGCACAGACCAAAATAGAAAACTCACTCTTATAACCCTTCTATAACCCTATAAACTTAACGAAGAACACCCAGTCCGCTGCCTTCGAGATGGTCAGGTTGAACGCCAACTCCATGGTCGCTCCCTCGCAGCCCCCGGTTCCTGCAAGCGGGGAAGCCGGCTGATGGACTCTCGCGGCTTGGACTCTCCAGGTGAGGTACCCTAACCCCCCAGATACCTACGATATAGGGCCCTAGGGGCTCTAGTACCCTATAAAGTAGGTACCTGGGGGGTTAGGGGTAGTTGTTCATGCCGCGTCTATGAAATCCCCTCTCATCCGCGTGAGTCGGGCTGGCTGTACACGCTGGACGTCTGTACAGGGATGACATAAGTCTACATGTGTATTGGGCGTATTGGCATGGCTGTCGTATGTTGTAGTACCGGAAAAATGCTTCGAGTAAGTATAGTGTTTAGGGCCTAGAGACCGCTACTACTTTGGGTGCGAGCCCTAATAAAGGCTAGAATGTTAGTGGTTTAGCGCTCTATGTGCGCAAGTCGAACAAGCATTGCAAAGTGTACTGTAATGCAGTGGGCAATTGTACAACCAATCTACAGCGAATCACTGCTACCTCGCAGCTGCTAGCTAGCATCGGCTATTTGGAAACTCAACCGACACTCAATACCAGCATCCGCACTGCCGACACGCTTGGCAATGGCTTCCGAATGCATGGGCCTAAACCCCAGAATGCTCTGCTGTTGCTGAAGGGATCCGGGAGCCTCCGCAATCATCAGGGTTTTCCACGCAGTCCACGTACGTCTGCGGAGCCAGCGTCAGCAACTTGCCAGATGCGATCGCCTGAGTACATTAAGGGGGATCGATGCCCGAACCAAACCCTAAACCCTAGACCCTAAACCCTAAAACCATCCAAGGCCTACTCTTGCGCCCCTTCAGGACACCATGGCAAAATGCACGTCAAAGTCTGAGACTAACTGGATTAGGCTTTAGGGTTTAGGGTTTAGGGTTCACATCGGCCCGCCCGATCTTGCATGCAGGCACCCACAATTTTTTCAAGCTGGAGGCCCGGGATCACAAGCCCTCGTTCGTAAGCAGCTCCGAATTTCGGAGTCCAAACTGCGAAGCACCGAAATCTGGACTTCGGCTGCTTTCCTGATATCAAAACCTTGAGTGCCAGTCGAAGAGCCCTCTTGTCCCCAATGCCCCGATCCATCTCCGATCCATCTCCCACACTGAACCCAAAGTTGCAGGACTTCCTAAACCTTAAGCAACATCAGCCCCCTCGATCAGACGGCGGGCGTAGTGGGACTCGACCGTCTCGGTGGCCGAGAATGCCTGGGTTCTGAAGTATCCAAGGACACCACCAAAAAAAAAGAAGGTCTGATCACTCAAAACCCCAGTCCAATTCGTTCCCACAAGAAAGCTGGACCCAACAAACGTACCACATCACAATATTGCAATGCCCAGCTTCCCAGCATGATCCGCATCCGCCTACACAAGTCATGGCTCGATGTAGCTGCCTACTAAGTACAGCAGGGTCTTCGCTTGAAGGATCTAAACGTGTAGTTAGGATACTACAGGAATCCGGATGCATAGTGTGTCGAGGCTGGAATTCAATACCTAATATAGGTCGTCATGGGCCGTGGTCGCAGGCTCATGGAGTCTATAGCGCCGACACCAGAAGGTGAGCGCAGGGTCGTGGTTCGGCCCTTATGGCTGTTGAAGTTCATATCTACGACACGGCACCATTCACCATGTGATGGATCTGCTGTGCTGGAGTTGGCTAAGATGCAAGTTCACAAGACCTCGCGACGAAACCCTGAACCCTAAACCCTAGACCCGATCCCAAAACCCTATAAACCTCGAACCCAAAACCCTGCAAACCTTGAACCCTAAACCATTATCACATCAGGTCCAACCCTCACACTTCTCCCATCTCGCAGCTCCGAGCCGATTAAGCCCAAGGTCCTCAAAGGGCTAGTCTCTGCAGAGTCATCGCGGTTGAGGGCTTCTTTGTCTAAGGGTGGAGGACTTTGCCTCTTGTTTTTTTCCAAGGGTGAAGGTGCGGTCTGCTAGAAGGGAGGACTGACGGTTTAGACGTCAGTAGTGGCAGTTAGCTGGGGTGTATCATATGAGCCTACTTAAGGCTGTATAAGGGACCTCCTAAGCAGGGCCAGGTACCTGTTTGGTCAGGACCCTAGGTTCTCAATTTGGATTTGAGCCCTGGGGGCCAGAAGCCCCGAAGCCTAAACCCTCAAATGAAACCCATGGACTGGAATTAAGCCTCTCAGCCCTGAACCCTAAACCCTTGTTTGAACCCAGATAGGGTTCCCTAAACCCTGAACCCTAAGCCCCACAAGCTAAAAACGGGACACAAATGAATCCGGAGACCGCCTTGATCCTTCACGGGCGTGACGACCCCCTTGCTGCGCCAGTCGAAAGCGGCCGGGTTCGGCTTGTGCACCTATTTTGGCTCTAAGCAGTCTGCTCGAGTGGAGTTTGGGTGCATATGAGACATATAGCTACCGTATGTGACAATATTTTGGCTCTAAGCAGTCTGTAGGACCTTGATGATTAGAAAAATATTTTGGGGGTTGATTAGATTTGCGTTACAACTTTGTGCACTTTTTTTGGCGGGGCTCAGAGCTTCGTATCGTCTGTAACCCTAAGACTCTGAGGACTCATTTTACAAGGCTTTTGGGCCCAAACATCATATTTGTTCAGGCTTCTGGGCTACTTTGAGCCATCGGGTACGGGTTCAAGGTCCACAGGGGAGATATCGGAGGGGCGTACACTGAGGGAACCTATGTAGCATCACCATAAGAAACCCCCAGAAGTAGGTAAAATAATGGCCCCAAACCTGTAAACGGTCATTATGCTACATACTTTTCGGGTCCAGGTAGGGCCTCACTTGCAAGAACCTCCTCACAACGTACCCCTGGCTCTGAGACATGTCCCTATAAGCCCTGCAAGACCCCATATGAAACCGACACAAAACCCAACCTGAAAGTCTAAACTCTAAACCCTAAACCCTGGCCACCGAAAATGCAGGAGACCCCAACCCTAAACCCTCTCCTTAAACCCTAAACTGATGAACCCAGAGAGGGCCTCAGCATCGAGCTGCAAAAACGGCCGGTGCACCGAGTGGGCCACCTTGGTGGAGCGCCTGGGCGCGGGAGACTTAACTTCGAAGTCCTATACCCCAAGCCCAAAGGGTCCAAGTACCTAAAAATCATATACTGTTCTGAATACTAACCTACAAAACTACCGTCCGTAACCCAAGTACATTGGACCCTTAGTGAAGGCTCTTAAGAGGGTCTGGGGCTTTCTGGGCGCCAGGGTTTCTGCTTTGGGGGCCAGGGCTTGGGATCTCACTACAGGGGTCCATGAGCCTTAGGTTAATAAGTCCTGATTTGGTTTGGGGTTAAGGGACTATACGACAAGGTTTTGCGGTGTAGATATTGGGATTCCCGACGTGTTTTGCTGCACTCCTGAGGTTTGGTTGAAGTTCTGCGAATTCTGCCCGGCTGCTGACAAGCGAGACCCCAAACTAAAACGCTTTACCACACTGCTCGTTGATGGGAACTTTGCCGGACCATAATACTACCTGAAGAAGTGACGACGACGGCGGTAATGACAAAGATGCTTGTCATATGTTGTCATGTGTCGATTGCGTCTGGTTGAGTCTAGGCTTACCCTACTTGTGCAAGAGAAAGTAAGCGACTAAACCCTAAAACCTCAAGATTCCGAAACTTCTCATTCCTAAACCGGTCTAATCTACTTTACCCTAGGAAACTCAAAGCCAAACCCCTGGGCCTCACTCCGAACTCCTGCGAGGAGAGGTCGGCCAGCTCATTCATGGCCATGTACCAGGTGCGATGCCCCTGCCTCTAAGGGGCACTATAGAGGCGACCATATAGGTCTTAGTAATCAGATTTGTTATTAGGAGCTGTATATGGGTTGCAAGAAGGGTTGTCATAAAGGAGTTAGACAGGTTCTGTAAGGGGTGTTATAAGATAGGGGCCATGGATTGCATGGGTAGTACAACTGCCCAGCGCAAGATCCGCAGATTTTTCACTTTTCCAACCAGGAATACTTTCCCTCTCCCGATGTGTCTGTCTGAGCAGAACCTGCTTGGAGGCAACAAACAAGCTTCAACATGAAGCAAGACAACACTCGCAGGATCAAGAGTTCTCGTGGGGCCTAGCCTGCTGCACATCCCTGATGTACAACAACTGTAACTTAATCGTCTCCAAAGGCAAGGGAGGGGTGTTATGAATCCAGGACATACATGAGAGTGTTCTCTGACAACTGGAGCCCTGTACGTGTCTGAAGATATATGAAACTTTTGCTGCCGGAGGCGGTCCCTGCTAACTGCAGGACTTCTTCAATGCGTCAGACATGTCATGAGGGCTAAACCCGCTAACACTACCCACACTCCTAAACCCTTGCACCCTAACTCCTGAACCCGAAACCCCCGCTAGAGCCTGTACTCGGCGTTGTGTGCCTGCACCTTCCGCAAATTCGCCTTGGCTCGGCATTCAGGTTTACGGTGCTTCGGGTTTCGATTCGAGTGTAGATGCATGTTGTACTACACCGAAGGACTCCTAACCTTCGCGCTCTTCCGATGTTAAGCCATCTTTAAGCAGTTCAAGCGCCGGAGCGGGTCAGTGACACGTCCAGGTGACTCGCTCTAGTGGCTCTTCGAACTTACATCTCTGCACCGAGCCGGCATTCTGCTCGATGGGCATCGCTTCGGAGCCGTTAATGCAACCCTGAACTGCAAACTCTAAGCATGATCCACGCTATCAATGATAGGGTTAACAGTAAGACTTGCTACACATCGCAGGCCCAGAGTAAAATTTTGCTCTTGCCCCTGACTCCAAAAAAAATCCACCCTAAACCCTTTTTGCAACGGCCTTGTCAGATCTCGACCGGACACCCTGAACCCTAAACCCTAAATCTGGCCGAACACTTGGAGGCCCAGGGGACTTAGTAAGTCGGTTATAAGTAGGGTTATAATTGGGGTAACTCCATTTAGGGTACTTATAACTCTACTTATAACCGACTTACTAAGTCCCCTGGGCCTCCAAGCAACCCCCAGCCCCAGCCTCGAAGATCGATTTCCTGCTCTCGTGCTCGTGATCAGCGTAGGACTTGGAGAACTCTTGCTTGTAGTCCTGCGGCCGGGTTGGCAGCGCTTTGAGATAAGGCTTTTACGGCTTAGGGGGGCTTGGGGCATGATGCTGGGGTATATTATACTATGCAGGGCCTTGACTAGAAAAGGGTTTCATAGGGTTCCTTTTTTAAGGGTTCCTTAAAGGGTTCTATAAGGGCTACTATAAGGGTTTAGGGTTTAGGGGCCTTAAGAATTGGAATAAGGCTTTGGGGTATTTTATACTATAATTATAATACGGAAACCCCAAAATAATATAGGTAATTATTTCGGCCTCTACATTAGAGCTTTGCAATAATTTAAGGCTTTAGTCCGTGAAAGAGATGGGCGATGGCTAGAGCACACGGAAGAAGGTCTGGGGAGGGGAAGTATAGGCCCATCACGCAGAAAAAACAGATGCAGTGGAAAGCACTACTAACATAACAGGTAATTGTATTACACTGCTCAGGCTTCCAGTGTTACAGCCCGGCAACCCTGTCTGAGCCAGACATTTTCAATATTCCTATGGGACCGTGTGACATTTGGGATCACGTCTGTGGGAGAATTCGAAGATCAAAACCTGTGACATCCACGTGTTCGTTCATGTTGATCTTTGTGCCGCTGTTGACTAGTCCTCGAAGCTGTAGCCCTCGTAATCACGCAAGTTCTCTTCGCCGGCGCAGCGGCATCCCACCTGTCCCCAATAACATGAAGGATAAAAGCGGTGGGAACGATGAAAAGCAACGATTCTCAAATCATGTCTGTGGATGCTCGATCTGGACCACTGCCCCTCAATATCGCGCAGTCATGCCGTGACAAGGCGAATCAGCACAAACCCTCTCCGAATGCTTCTCAGCCCTCAGCGTCAAAGAACCCTTCATACTTGTTCAGCGGATACGCTCGTATATAGGATCTCTTTGCAGATAGCAAAACTAGTTATTCCGACACTCATATTGGCTGCTTTGTCGTTCGATGCTTGAGGGATGCGAGTCCAGCGACGTTGGGAATACAGGCTTCGGAGCTGGAGCAGCACTCGAAGGAGTTGGAAGATATCCTTGGGTGCACACAAGGGAACTGTAGGGTATCTGGTTTAGTACCTTCTGTTCGCGGGTTCAAAGCTCGGAAAGGGCGGTCTGAACCCACAAGACCAGTCATATAGCAAGTCACACAGAGTTGACTTAAAGTCCACCAAGGTAGGATATCCCACCCTAGGACGCTCCACTCTTTGGGCCCACTGTTTTGTCGCTCAACAGTCGGAATCTCAAAATACGAACAGCCACCTACGTTGAAGCTAAACTTCGAGTCAATCTTGCCCGGAGCAACAGCAACAAAAACCGTGCTAAACGTCTGCGGCGTCATACTTCTTGGGTATGATGATCAACACCGGCAACACTGCCTGTAGAAACAGTATGTAGCTGTCTTGAATTAAATTACGGTCCCTGTTTAACATTTAGGAAGCCCCAAAAAGGCGGCACCCTAAAGGGGAACCTGATTTGAAGAACTACCCATGTCAAGGCTCCCCCTGAACACCCAAACATCTGTCTGCCACGGCTCTGACAGCAAGGCAGACCCTTCTCCGAGCCAGCGTCGGCCCCACATTTCTTGCTTGCGGGGCAGGTGCCTGGGTGTTTCGACACTTGTGCCCGTAGCTTGTTTACATATGATATATATATATATATATATACATATATATATATATATGTATATATATATGTGTACACAATATATATATATATATATATATATATATAAGGCTTATAAGGCTTGATTTGTTAGAGTTTCAAGCTCGGGTCTAGGGTGTCGAGTGCAGGGTCTCATGGCCTGGGGTTTAGGGTTCTGGACCTTACGGGTTCGAGAGATTATGATCGGAGCCCCGGAACCCGTAGCCCGAATGTGAAGGAGTATGACCAGTCTCTCACACAAAGGATTTTGGGGCTGACGGTCAGAAAAGATGTCTGTATCTATCTATATATATATATACATATACAAGTATTTCATATATATATATATAGATGTATATACACATATATATATATATGTGTGTGTGTGTATCTTACACAGAGTGATGGACTTCTTGGGCCCTGGGCACGTGCTTTCAGTGTTCGTCTATCCTGGGCCTGGGAGTTCGAAGGCTTCGGGGCTTAGGCGCATCAGTGCTTAAAGGGTTGTTGTAGTTGTTTTTTAGAGTTTAGGGTTTAGGATTTTTGACTTTTTCTTGTTGGTCGCTCCTTTTCCTCTGGCATTGCGTCTATGCTTTTGGAAGGCCTGTTGTAGGGTTTCGGGTTTAGGTCTAGAGAGTCGGGCTTTTGGGCTTTGGGGTGTTTTGTAGGATGGTTTTCAGTTTAGGTGTTAGGTTGACCGGCAGGTATTAGTTACAAGCGGCAAACCCTGGAATTTATAAACTTAAGTAGTACTACTCCTCAGGGTTCCTGATTGCAAATATAGTAAACGTGACATAAAATACATCCAAGCGCTGATCGAATTATGGTATCGTTTCCTCTGCTCGGGCATGTTGCCGCTGTGGGCTGCCACTCCCACGACCAAGAGGAGAAAGGAGCTCCACATCGCCATGTCCAAGAAGCTTGGCTTACTCCAACTATAAGCTAGGGATCGAGTTTGAGCACTCAAGGGCGGCAGGTAGGCGTGCGAGGAAGTGAAGATGAAGATGAGCCCTAAACCCCAAACCCGAAACCCCTAAACCCTATAAACCCTACACCCTAAACCCTAAACCCTGGAGACGGACAACAATTACAGGTACAGGGTCTCCAGTTGCAAGGCTCTCGGTGCAGGCTGCCTCACGCCCTTAGTCTGCCCCCATGAAAGAGGATCGAAGCACCAGCGGGAGTTGCCTCCTCTGACTGCTGCTGGTAGCCACACCTCGTGGGTATGGCGGAGTACAAGGCTTTCAAAGCGTCCGGAGAGAGAAGATCATCAGCTAAATCGCGCATCCCTAACACGTCGCTACAATAATACTCGCTGACGAACTAAGGAAATATGAACTTGAGATGGGTTTCCACTGTCAGCCATCCTCTTGCATGCAAGATGCAAGCCGCATTCTTTCTGTCCTGGCTGTGCCTGCAGAAGACGGACATGCTGGCATGACTGCCTGTGCTCATGACAAGCCACAAGCCACACTGTCAGGTGGAATCACTCATAAGCACATGAACCCTTCTAAAGTGTCACATTCTTCACAGCCACGCTCAGTCCCATGGGCCTGCGAACAACCGTCGGCACCAGGCTGCATGGGAAATTGGTTGCCTCGATGCTACGGCCACCGGTTGAACTGAGATTGAGTTTGGGACTGGGGGGCAACGGTTGCGTCTTCCGAGGCCTCTGTGCTCTCACTTTGCACGAAGACAACCAATGTTGAGCTGCTACGCCAGAGTTTAAACGGTTCGTGGGGCGAGAATATAGAGTATAGGTTGCTCAAGCACAAGATTGCGAGCGAGCGCCAAGCTACCCTGCGCACCTTTTTCCTCTCGGTGGTGTGGCCTTATCTTCTGCATACGTGCATGTACCTCTATTGTCTTATGTCCTACCTCTCAAAACCTCCTAGCCATGAAGTTTCGTGGATAACGGCACCTTTCGAGAATTGTAATTATGATCTACACAGGGAGAGCCATTGCCATCTGGTACCGTGCTTTTGCATCGGCAACCAAGCATCTGGGAGAGCTTGGAGTACGACGGGTCATGGTCTGGGGGTTGCTCGCGGTGAAGTTTCTCAGCAACCTCCAGCAAGACTGATCCGAAATACTAGCTGAGGAGGAACCGCTCTTGGAACCATAAGCAAAATGGGCTTGACAATCCCTCGGAGTTTATCTATTTACTATAGCAAAAAACTCAAGAGCATCTAAGAACTTGTAATTCGCAAGCTGAAACAAGGATGCAAAGCCGACAACCCCAGGCGGTTGACCTGTATCCATACCCTAAACTGGAACTCTGCAGCCTAAGCTTTCCTAAACCTTGCAAGGTGTAGGGGCCGTATCATAATTAGAATAGGGTTTTGGGGGTATATTATGCTATAATGATGATAAGGAGCCCCCAAAATGGCATCGGTAATTATCTAAGTCCCTATATTATCTATATTACACCCTGATCCTGGAACAGGGCCAATTGTCAAATTGTTGAGCTTCGACTAAAATGCTCCCAGAATGCTGTGCAAGTGGCAGGCTTGAGTGAAACTCGCCGAGTGCAGGCAATGAGTGCTAAGGAATGAAGCGCATAGCACACACAAGCTGAATGCACACGTGTCGAGCAGTGAACACTACCGGTCACTACCCGTGCATGCGAACATGTGGTGATAGCCGGTACTTAAGGCCACAATTGTAACAGAAAATGTGGGAAAATATCTCATCATTAGCAAGAAAACGCCAACAAACATTGCACGCCGCCCTAGACTTGGAACTCCGCAGAATAACTCAAAAGAAACCACCTTAAGGCGTGGCGAAGCTCTTGACGCTTGAGGAGAACCAACATTGTACGCATCCTGAACATCCTAAAGGTTTGGGATGTCGACTCCATCCATTCCGAAACACTTAACTAACCTGACCCTATTTCAACTTACGACCCGTAGACCCTTTTTTTGAACCCAGACTCTGTTGATCAGCTGGGACCCGTAGACCCTAAACCCTAAACGAAGACACTCACAGATTAGAGCTCTACACTGCCTGCCGGTGACATGTGAATTCGGTCCGTCAGGCTCCCACAGACCCCTTCTACAAGCTGTCTTTTGCTGTAGGGACTGCCTTTTTGCTCGAAAATTCCGCTCGATATGTAAGTACCGCCGAAGCAAGCCAGATCCTCCGAGAGCATTATAAGACGGTGGCTTCAGAACCTTCGGCCCTAAACTTTAACACCTAAGCCACATATACTTTAATCACTATAAACCCTAAACCTGAAATCCTAAACCCTGAGCCCTCAGTTGTGGGCACCTGCTGTTGGGGTAAACTTCAAGGTAACCTCGGGGAATGGGAAGCCTGGATAATTGGAATAGGGTTGCTTCTCGGGTTCCATAGAAGAGTTTCTATAAGGATGACGTGTATGGTTCTAAGAGGAACCCTCAGAAACAGTATGTGGAAACATTAAGGCCGCTGTATTACAAGGGTAGCCATGCGCAGATTATGCACACTGTCTGAGCCACAAAACGAAAAGTAGCATTAACAACCGTGACCTACTGTTAGCGAGGATTGTAAGTGTCAGTATTGCAACTATCCCTTTGGCTGGTGGTTGAATTTCAAAGGCCCGCAACGTCTGCTGCGACCAAAGTTCAATTCAACGCTTGACATGGGGCAACCAGGGTAAAGATGGCAATGCCGCCGCTGAGACATGGCAGGAATGTCAAAAGATCTTCTGCTGCTGCTTCTTAGTTCTTGATCTCAAACCCCCTAAACCTTACAAAACCCTAAACTTGTGAGCCCAGCCCAACAAGTTCGGTGGTGCTGGAGGGGCCCATGCCATGCAGCTAAGCCCGACTCAGGATGTAGGGCCTGGGGCCGTCATGTCTAAATGAAAGGAGGGAGGGTTTCGGGTTTTGGGTTTTTTGCCCCTCCCACTTGGCAAGGTTTAGGGTTTAGGGGGCTGTGGCTTAGTTGCGAGGACCGCAGTCAGCCTGCACTGTGACTACTGCTACCTCAGAACCATGCATATGAATACTGGTGCTTTTGCTACATCGGTGCTATTGGCATCGGATTGGGTAAGTCGGGCTTAAAGCCTTCCGGGCCTGATTCAATCGTGATCAGGTGTCTGCCAATAGTCAAGCGCTCATTGACACATTGCTCATTCAAAAGCTTTCAAGAATGTTCATATCGATCACGCGAAGCACGCGAAGATGGTCTGAGCCCGTAGCTGGCTGTCGGGCTGCTGTAGCCCTGTCGGCCTCGACCAACAAAGTCTTGTTGATATAAAGCATGTTGCAAGCGTTGTGCGGTTGATCCGAGTATAAGTACGTACCTTTTGTGGGTAAGGGTCGACAAGGGTCCCTCCGTTGAGGATGACCAGGACATACGAGTGTACAACAAATATACGACCTTCTCATCACCTCTAACGACGACGCCGTCTTTGTTACTCAGGTGTGTACCGTACCAACATCTATTGAACATCAACGACATGAAAAACTTGCCGCTCCAAGCACGACCCTGAAACTCACCGGGGTAGCCCATCATGCAAGGATAACAGCACATGTTTACAAGCTTGCTGGGTTCATGGGTAGTTCAATTAGAGTCCTTTTTTAGGTCCCCAAAATACTACGGCACCCTTGTAAAAGGCACCCGATTTTAGAGAACCATCCTTATGGTTGAAGCGCCCAAGCTCGAGGTTGGAGCTGTGCTTCGACAAAGCATGATGGCCTTTGCGTCCTCCTTTCGCAACATCACTACGTACACAGCCTCTGCATTTGAAGCAACCCTTCAGAGCTTTCCAGCTATGGCTGTGTGACTATTGCAACGTACCCTAGATTGTTGCGATGGTTCTACAATGTCCGAGGCAGTACAGAACCAGAAAAATACATGTGACATCTTTCTTAAGAATACGTGCAGGTTTTCATGCACTACTATACCATAGTCGCAGCAAGAAGTCCGCAACCCCCCGCCCCCCCTCCGAAACCGAAACGGGCTTGGGATTGCGAGGCGCAGGGCCCTACGGATCCGGCCTGGCTTGCGAAGCAACTCTTGGGCACGTGCGTGAAGCCGCGCAACCTGACGAGTTCACAAGGCAACAAGCTTTCCACTTCGCCCAGCACTAACGTACTGCATTAGGGGCCTTAATAAGATTAGGGCTTTGGGGTATATCATATAATTACAAAACTCCCCAAATAGTACGGGTAATTATTTAGGCCCTTATATTAAACCCCCAAACCCTATTCTGTTCCGATGGCTTTCTCAAGGTTCGACTCGAAGTCAAGAGCTCATGTGTTTGATATTCACGGATTGGGGGCGGTTGGGAGTCTGATCCCGATGTTAAAACCCAAAGCCGCAAGCCCTACTGACTGCTGTCACCCCGAAGTTCCTTTCAAATAACTGTGCGCGCAGCAGTGCCTCCTCTTTCTCGAGGTCGAACTTTACGCACTTGGCGACCACTGCCTCCAGCTCGCCTGGCTGCCAGAACCGAGCAGTTCCAAAGATGCTACCACCATGGCACTAACTAATTGCAGTCCTTGACAAAACGAATCGACGCAATCATTCCAGCAGGTGAAAGAGGTCAAGCACTTGTAGCCCGGATATGTTGCGGCACGAACGGCAAAGTCCCTTCAAAGGCAACAGCACCGTTTTTGAGTTCTCCTACATGTTTTGTACCCTTCGTTGCGCGAGCAGCTGACGCAACGGTAAGCAAGCTTCAACCCCAGGCTCTTAAAAGAAGGGGCCTTAATACTTAGAATAGGGCTTTGGGGGGCCATTATAGTATAGTATATATATATATATAATAATAACAATAATAATAATAAATAAATAACAATAATCATAAATAATAATAATAATAAGGAACCCCCAAAAATAGTATCGGTACTTATTCGGGCCCCTATATTAGACCACATCTGTCCCCATGCATCCTCCCCAAGCCTGGCCTTCCTACTCATATCAATTTTTGTTAGGGTTTAGGGTTTAGGGGTTTAGGGGTTTAGGGGTTTAGGGGTTAGGGGTTTAGGTTTTAGGGTTTAGAGTTTAGGGTTTTGTTTTTTTTTTTTCCTAGGGGGTTGGGGTTTAGGGTTGAGGGTCAGGAACTGCAATGCCCTGAGGCCCTTCGGCCACGCATTTACTACAGGTTAGGAACAGGGGCAACTTTGGGGATATAGACCCTCCCAATAAGGTCCCTTTGAAGAGAGAGCCATAAGTTTTAAGCCCTAAACACCTACAGTCCCCAAAAGATATGAGGCGCAGACTCTTCAGGGAGTCTCCCGTGTCTCGAAGCTTCTGGAGCTGCTGCTTCAAGTACTCGACCCTCAGCAGCGCCTGGGCACTTCCCGCCGGGTTTAGGGTTTAGGGCTTGTAGGGTTTAAGGTCTACGGTTTAGAGGGTTTAACGATTAGGGCGGGGCAGTAAGTTTTGAAGTTGCTGTTGTTCATTTGTTATTGCTCAAACCTTAAAAGTCCTCATGTGGGCGACAGCAGAATGAGACCCCAAAACCCTAGTTAAATGCTCCAGGCCCTTAATCGGAAAGGTTTCGATCAGGGCCCAACATGGCTTGGCGTGTGGCCCCATAGAATCTATTCAGTCTGTTCGCCTACGACGCCACTGCACCCCAACTTATATACCTAATAAACCCCATGAATCAAGGCAGCAAGCGATAGTTATCGCGAGCTAATACAATGAAGGACGATGTTCAAGAAACCCCTGCAGCTGCCAATATCGACACTGCTCTTGACTTGCACACCTCACTGCATCGCATCATGTGGAAAGCCTTGCATGTTGTGCAGAGAAACTTGGAGGTATCTGCTCGAAAAAATGACCAGTCAGAAACGGGGAATAGACAACTTCCACATTGAAGCTGACGGGCATTCCCCTCCATACGCTCTGTGGGAGCCCCCGGCTAACGGAATAATACCCCATTACATTCTTATTTTGTATATCCTGAAAACCTAACAACTAACAACCCTGATATATATATATACATACATATATATATATACATTTATTTATGGAACCGTGCAGAATAGTACCCCTGTATTCATTATGTGGCATCCAGCAGTGGAAGATCAGCCCAGGATTCCCCAAGCTTCGCCCGCTTCCCTTAAGGCTCCGTGTACCTATAAAGACAAGGCTTAAGCCTTCGAGGGGTTCGTAGAGAAGTATTTTAAGGCACAAGTATATAGACCTTACAGGGGTTCCTATAGAAGCACATTTTTTTTGCCTAGATGTGCATAAATATAAATATAATAAATAAATAAACAAAATAAATAAATAAAATAAATAAATAAATATACATATATATATATATATATGTATACATGTAGTATATATATATATATAGAGAGAGAGTGCGTATATAAATATAGACATGTACATGGAGCCGTAGGGTTCCTCAGCTCCCGACCTTTTGGGTCTCCTGGTCCAGGCCTCCCTCCTGCACCCGGAACGAGACGAAAAGAAAAGACGGTGTAAGGTTCCGTGTCTATAGTGTGTATATATATATATATATGTAATGGTATATTATGTATAAACATATGTATGTGTATATATATATATATATATTTAACATAGGCTTCGGTTTTGGGCTTCAGTTTAGGGTTTTGGGCTTTGGGCTTAAGGATTCGAAGCCACCGGTCCAGAAGAGCCTGGGAAGCTTCGACCAGCATTCTCACGTTGCCTCTGCTTGCCTTTGGTTGCACGATGGAGGTAGCAAGCCGAAGCTTACAATGGGGTCTGTGCAGCCTTTGCTGCTGGGTAAGCTGGTAGTCAGCGCTCCACTGCATGGTTCATGGCCTACTGGAAGCAGCCTGCAGGCCATGCTAGACTAGCTAGAGGCCATATTGCATTTTACAAGGCTGGACCGTGTCCTGACTTGCGAAAGAAGAAACGTTATCTGGTCCCATTCGCAAGAACTTCTGCGACACAGCTTGCCGCCCCACCTCTAGTATGAAAGTGCACCAAAACATACAGACAAAGGAGAGAGAGGGAGAGAGATCACATACACAGAGATACATATATTAATATCTGTATACGCATAGACATATACACAGACATATACACGGACACGGCACACAGACTTAGACGCACGCACCACACGCAACCAACCAACCAACCAACCAACCAACCAACCAACCAACCAACCAACCAACCAGCTCGCACCCGTGCACTCTCTTGTCTCCGATTTTCGCAGCCTGTGTTCAAGCACGCCACAGTCTGGCCACATCGAGATGCGGCTAGCGCAATCACTACCGGAGGTTTCGGGTTTTGCTACCAGGTTCGGGCTACCTTCAAGGCTTCGAGCGGGGGAGAGGATGAAGGGTTCATTTTACGGCGGGAGGAGGCCATGGGTTTTTGGCGAGTCGCAGCGATGTGATCCTTGATCACATTGGCAAAATCGCCTCGGCCTTCTTCCCGAACTTAATTCCCATCATGCCGGACGCAACGGTCGCAGCCAAAATCCCGAAAATCATGAGCAGGGACACTGACTGGGATAAAGGCCAGTAGTCGCCCAGCATCATCTTCGTTCCCACAAACCTGGGACGCCGGCGCCCGACACGATTTAGGGTTTAGGGTCGATCCTTGGCTCAAGTGGCATCTACACCGAAAAAAACGCCGCAAGCCCATGTCCTCACAGGCGCGAAGTAACTACCATAAATGCCCTGTCGATCTCGCGGAACCGACCGAAAGCTGTCCTAAATCCTTAACCCTAAACGCGGGCAGGCGGCGCCAGCACGGCGGCAAGTCCGGTCTTCAGGTTCTGGACTTTATCCAGGGCCTTCGAAGCTGATCTTTCTCTGAACTTTAGGGTTTACACTCTCACAACTCGGACAAGCCAAGCGAGGATCCAGAGGTGCAATAGTCGGTGTGACACAAAGCTGACGGGATGCCTTTAGGGTTTAGGTTTTTGGGTTTAGGGTATCATGGGAAAATGGGCCAGGAAAAAAGGCTCTCAATACACAATGCATAGAAAGGGGTTTGGGGCTATGCTACAGAAACTTCTACAGGGACTATAGGGGCTAGGGATGTGGATTATTGCGGTATGCCTCGGGCTAACTAGAACTGTTCAGACTCATAAAATGCCTCGGCCACGCAGTCACAGTATTCGGGGCTTGACAATAGCTACGACTACGAATGCGCTCAGACGGCTGAGCCTCGGCTAGGAGCAGGTAGAGAGAGCGGAGCCCAAGAACTGCAAACATGTTGGAGCTGAAAACCAGGAAGAGGTCATGGGTGATGCCCAGGATGCAGGGGATAGAGTCCACCTGAGTGGAATGCTTAGCTTTGTGAATCGACGTGATTCGCGTGTTGCTGGACATTGACGTGAAGGGAAAAACTAACGAAGGGGGATGTGGGGCGTGTAGAATCGGTGTGGACCTAAAAGAACGAGTATACAGAGTCAGAATAACGACTTTAGTATAAGAAGAACTTTCCAGACACCTATATCTATTGGATTACTGCACCAGGGCTCGGCGAATTAATTCCGTCTGCCATGGTCCAAGGCACTGCAAAAATCAAATCGCTAAGTTCGACCACCACCAGAGCAGCCAGCATCGGCGTCGCATAGGTCTTGCCGTCCATGTGCTCGAAAAACTGATGCCCCTCATGGCCGCATGGATAAATCAGACATCAGACGCCAGTCTGAACAGGCTTAGACTGCCAACTGCCTCAAAACAATGCAGGGCTTCTCAGCCATGACTCTGAAACCGAAACGACCCTGGAGGAATTCGAAAACCTTGGCCACAACGATTCAACCACCGACTCCGCAAAACAAACATCTGAACCGCGAAGAACGACGGTTTAGAAACACCTCTGGTCTGCAAGGATGCCTTGGCATCTGCATGGTACGGGACCACAGAGGTCAGGATTTGCATCATCCATGACTGGCCGCTTGCATGGCTGTCCATTCCAGAATCCCCCTCATCTTCTTCGCTATACCTGATGGCTTGGGCACTGCACTTTTCGTCGAAGGGAGTTCCAGCTCACTCAGCATCCTTCCTGTCCGCTACAGCGAACAGAGGCAACAACAACTCAACCCGACGATTCTGGTAAACGTCATCACTGGAGTGCCGGCTGATTTTGGTGTTGATGTTGCCGTGCTATTTCTGCGATGCTGCATCTTGAAGTGCTCAAGAGGAAACGCAGGCGATGCTGATAAAGACGACAAGTGTGTTGGCGATACTGAAGATTCCCATGTTTCTTGGAAAGGGGGTCTTTCAGAACAAAAGCATGAGATTCATCCGCTGCAAGCCGTGCTGGTCGTCACAGGTAGACTTTTCGAATAGTCAGACTAGGTGTGTTTTTTTTGGGGGGGAAGTTATACTGTAGATAGGAAGAGGCCCAACCGAACAGTTTTGCTAATTCTTTCGACTACTGCTTTGTATCATTTTCAACTCCAAAAACTCCCCTGCAGAGGTTCCTGGTGCTTCGCAGGCCGGGATGCATTTTCCATGCGGACCATAAGAGCAAGCCACCGAAGACGTAGATCATGCTGTGCCTCGGGCTGGCCGCAGTGCTGAAACGTAGAAGAAATTACGGATATTGAGAACCCGTAACTCGTCAAGGATGGGGAGCTATGATGCCCAGTGCATGAATGAAAAGCTGCGAAACAAAGTAGAGCTCTGGGGGATTCCGTGGAGGGGCTTTACAGGGTTTAGATTCGTGTTTAGGGTAGACGGGCTTAAGATGGAATAGGGCTTAGAGGATTGTAAGATACTTCCAGGCAAAGCCCAGATGGGGCTGGCACACGGGGTGTGATCTATGGCCATGCTCTCAGTCATCAGGACTTCCGGCCGCCGGTTGCCCTAGCATTGCAGACCCAATCCCATGTAAGCTGCCCAAGGATGCAAATCGTCTGCACCCAACCTGAACCCGTACTTAAATCGGAACAGGAATCCTGCAGACCCTCAACTGTGAACTTTCCTTGAGATCCCTCAGCTCTGCAAGAAGTTCCTCATCAGAGCAAGGAGCATGTGCTCCAGCAGCCAAACGCCCGCAAAGACGAAGATCAGGCGGAAAACGATGGCACCAAAAATGCCCCACTTGAGCACTGGCCCCTGGCATCACAGAAAGGACATTTTCGACAACCTCGAACAGCGAAAGGCAAATACGTTGTGATGCTGAAGTTGGTTTGGAGCAGCCCGATGGGCCGCCTCTACCCACTCAAACTTTAGGATTAAGAAGAAGCTACAGCCAAGTCCGAGACACAACAACTTGCCCTCAGTCATTGAGCCTTCGATCAAGGCCTCTGAAGTGACAAGGCCGGGGCAAGATCTTTGAATTACCCTGAGCCGTAAGCCCTCAACTGCCAGTCAACTCCTGGTGCCTGGTTTTGAGGCTTTATTCGAAAGCTCTGAAAGATCAGGGCAATGACCACGAGGTTGTCCACACTGAGGCTCTCCTGCTGGTTCTGTTTCTCTTCGCCTGATTATGATCTATTGTTGAAGCTGTGTCTATCAGACAACTTTCCTCACTGCAGGAGGTGCTATGGTTTTTACTGCTGATGCTGCGGCGGTTGGGGTGATGGCAATGCATGTCCACCGGTGCTGAGGATGTTGCAGTGGCTGTTGGTGGTCGTTGTCGCTGTTGCCCATGTTGTTACTGTGGATGCTGCTTTTGATTTTGTGCGGAGGTCTGAAAGTGGTGTTTTGTTCCGTCGTCTTCGTAACCTTATCGGCGGCACTAGTAGCAGCAGTGGAAGTAGCAGCAGCAGCCGCCACAGCGACAGCAGCAGCAGTGACTGACTACTTACTACTTCTGGCCCTTATGGCTTACCATTGACGACTTTCTGAAGAACTACAAACTACAAACCCTGCCGCTGCTGCGCTGCTGCTGGTACGATTACTGCTACCACGACTACCACGACTGCCACCACCACTACTACTATTACTACTACTACTACTACTACTACTACTACTACTACTGATACTACTGCTACTACTGCTACTACTGCTACTACTACTACTACTACTACTACTACTACTGGCAGTGCTACTCCTACTCCTACTACTACTGCCCCTGCTGCTGCTGCTGCTGCTGCTGCTGCTGCTGCTGCTGCTGCTGCTGCTGCTGCTGCTGCGACAACGACCACTGCTGCTACAACCGCCGTTACCATATGCTGCATAGGCACACCGCCTCTAAGCCCCTCATGAGCACGCAAGTCGGGGACAGCGCTCCTTGAAAGATTCACTCAACACCTGTAGCCTAAATTGCAGGCAAGCTTCTCCCCCCAAACCCGAAACTTAACTGTAAAACATCGTAAGTCAAACCCTTTCACTTCCGAATCCCACTCTCCCCGGCTGAAGAAGCTGCTCCTCCACTAGGTAGCCTGTAAGAAAGAGGAATCCAGCCTCGCCTCCTGTGTGGAGGGACGCAGGGTTTCAGGTTTAAATGAGCGGTAAGGTCTAGGGTTTGGGGTTTAGGGTTCTTGTAGGGTTTAGGGTGTTTTGGGGTTGACGGCTAATTAGCAGAGTTCAGGGGGTTTGGGGTCGAGCGCCAAGGGTCAGTGTTCGAGTTGAAGGCTCCGGGGTTTAGGCTTAGTGGTGGCTTCCGTCGGATTGGAGGTCAGTGGTTTTGGAATGCCAGGATACAGATTTGAAAGGTTCGGGATTAATCCGAGGATTACAGGAACTGCTCTCACTCACACACACACACACACACTTTGCTTTGCTTTGCTTGGGGTCAGACACACTCTCTCTCTCTCTCTCTCTCTCGCTCTCTCCATTTATATATATATATATATATATGTTTATTTGTTTGTTTATTGGTTTATATTTGTTTATATTTATTATTTTTATTATTCCATTGACACTGATAGACAAGTATGACTGCCCTTTTTAGTTTGTGAAGTTGGTTTCGTTCGTGATACCGGGGACTCCGAGGGCTCTGCCGGTTCCGGGGAGAGTGGGGGGCTTCGAGCCGCTCCGTCGCAGCTTAGGGTTTAGGGTTTAGGGTTTGGGGTTTAGGGTGGGGTTTAGGGTTTAGGGTTAGGGGGTTCTTGCGTCTAAGACGGTTCCTGTCCTTTCTAGAGTCTGTTTAGGGGCTTGTAAGGTTTAGGATTTAAGGGTTTATGGGTGTAGGGTTTAGGGCTTCTCTAAAGAAGCCCTTGGATCAAGACCTTTCTTGAAACTGTGTAGATGAAACCGGAAAGCTTTACGACGCCGCCTATAGTGTCCATTGCAGTTCCTTTTTTGGGTCGTCACCTTATAGGATCCTGAATTCCAAATATAAAGCCTGGGTAAACCGAACAAGGAACTATAATGGAGACTATAGGTAAACCCACAAAAGCAGGAAGCATGGATTTTTGCCATAGGCCCACCCTTCGTGACGCAGATAATGAGTCCGAAGAAGAGAGCCAAGCCAATCCAGCCAGAGCTGATGTAGATTGCTCCTCCTCGGCAACCCACTTGTCCAGTATGCTAGGGGAATTAAAGCATAACCTACAAGGCTGTTTAGGGATTATAGTAACTCACTCAAGCTAGGGATGATCCAAAGCTAAGATTTCCACAGTCATCGAGATACGTGCGTGAGAACCTTTTCGAAATTATTAGAGCGGAGTTCCGCCGGGAGGATTCGCTTTGGCTTCCAGGTTTCGCATGCATTCCACTTGTACATGCCGCCGATGTGGCGTTTTACGTTTGTGGGTAATCATGTGCAGATGTAACCACATGTCTTATATGCGATTCTATAATAGGCCACGGTTTCAACAGCTCTCAAAACCATGTGTAGCTAGCTCCAAATTCAACCAAACTCCAAATTGAAAAGAACCCGACTTGTATATAACCTGTAGACTTTACCCGACGCCGTTTCGCATCCGGGCCTATGGCGACGGTTTTTGAGCAGGGACTGCAATGCACTAAGCCCTTTTCCACAAACCCCCAAACCCGAAACTCGCAACCGGGACCCTCTATAGATCCATTCTCGATCCACGGTAGATCCCTGGTACTTTTGCAGACTCCTTAGAGAAATTCGTCGTGACCCCTCGTCACCTGGCAGACGAGTCGCGAACTGTTTGGCCACAGGAGACGAAATGTGCTCCGCAGAGCTGGTCTACCACCTTGCAGCACAAGAAGATCTGATGCTCTCATACCTGTAAGCACAACAGACTGCACATAGCATGTCCAATGCACAGCACCTCTTCCCAAAACTATCTAGTACCGAGTATTTAGAATACAATCTACAGCTATATAGCTGCAGCGTGGAAAGGCCATCATTTGCTCAGTCTTGCACCGAGGCATAAGACAGTCGCCTCAGCTAGGCTAGGGTCCCCTTAAGAGCTCCTTGTCCAGGGGCCTGCAGGGGTTGTGAAAAGGCGTCCTATAGACGTTAAATGAAGTTAATATAGGGGCATGAATGCAGGTTCAGTTTATATTCTACTATAGCTAAACTAAGCGGGTGAGATAGGATGCTTGCTAATTACTCCGACCCCTACAGTCGTGCTTGAGTCTCCGCCCCAAAAGCCCTACAGGCTACATGTTTCTTTGTGGACCGTTCTGAACCTTAAACACTTTATAGCCCTTAGCCAACCCTAAAATTAGCCTAAAATCGTTTCCCAAGCTCCTAGGACCTAGGAGGACACTACACTGTCACTACATGCGCTCTATGCAGCTGAGGAGCCAAGCCCGCGAGGACGACCACACCAAACCTGAGTTGAGCAAAGCAAATTTCGTTCAGGGTTTGATGGCAATGGAAGAAGTGTCTCCCTAAACCCTTTTGCAACGGCCTTGTCAGATCTCGACCGGTCTCCCTAAACCCTAAACCCTGATCACACTCGGTGCCTGTTTCTAGGGACTTGCCAAAAAGGCGAGCCACAACGACTATCTCTTCGTCAGCGCAGCATATGTGCGGCCGATGGTATGATCCATCGATTTGATTCCAGTTTGTTGACTC
The DNA here is from genome assembly GCA_905221635.1 of Symbiodinium sp. CCMP2456. NCBI lineage: Eukaryota > Dinophyceae > Suessiales > Symbiodiniaceae > Symbiodinium > Symbiodinium sp. CCMP2456. The sequence continues at coordinate 21,360 of CAJNDV010031238.1, read as the reverse complement.
GTCTGGCTTGTATGAGGGTACTTGCACATTCTTTTCCTCAAGTAACAGGTGGACCGGAATGCAAAGAAGACAACACCATAACTGATGCCCGCGGCAAGGGTTCTGGAACCTATATCATATCACATCCAACCACACACGTTCATCCCATCTTGGAGTTTCCTTTCCCAAGCCATGATGCAGCACAACATAAGACATAAGCCATACAATGATACTCACAGCAACCCTGTGGTGCCCAGGAGCAGAAGCCACATGCCATAGCCAGCAATGCTGACTTTCTCAGACTCTACCACAGAGCCGATCTCCAGAGTCGCAGAGGCATTGGTCCTTCCGCAGTCACATGTCTGAGCTAGTCATCCAAATCCGGCCAATGCTCGAACTTTATCGTCCGCCGTTCCGGGGCAACCACCCTAAACCCTAAAACCGCTTGCAGCCCCAAACTCTGGAAATTCCCCCCGGAGTCCCGTTCACGAACTCGACCGGAATGGCTTCCCCGAGCTCCTTGGCAACATAGAATAAAGGCTCTTTTGAGGGTTCCTTCCGGTCGTTCCTATCAGCTTTTAATGCTATCATCCGGCTTCTATAGTATGTGGCTGGGCTCGTGGGGTTTGTACCTCAAGGGCCAACGTAGCCCCGTGCAAGGTTCTCCTTTAAAGCATAGCGAATTTGAAAAGGAAGGTTCAGGTAGAGCCACAAGGATTCAGGGTTTGTAGGCCTAGAACCTGAAGCAATTACTTGGGATGGGGTGTTGAGATGTCGACCCCGTTTTGAACTCTTGTCTCGATGCTCTTTGCTTCTGGCTAGAAAAGCTGGGAAGTCGTGGGATTTCAAGTGAACCCTATGCAACCTTAATCCCGGAACCCTGAGACTCAAATCCTAAACTTGTTGCAGCGGAATTCTTCGGCTCCGGCCAAGACAGAGACTGCCAAAAGCAGCGCCAACACTATCCTGACAACCATGGCAGATACACCTCCTATGCAGAGTTTGTCTGTAAATAGGTGGCAATGTTTAGGGAGCTTGGGTCAATTTAAGCTTGTTTTTGTTGCCTTTGAATAGATTTACGTAGGCTGTTGTGGTTCAGGGTGTAGAACATATGGCAGAGATGAGCGAAAAGTAGAGATGCAGAAATCCGTATCCCAATGTTGCTGAACTCTAAACTCTAAACCCTGTAAAGCAAGAGTCATGAGCTCATAGTTTTGCGGCGTGGGGTGTCCTAATCTGCTGTGCTCCTCTTGTTCTAATGAAGAGCCGGCATCGATGTTGTGGGAGCCTAGAAGCGGCGAGCAAATCTCAGAAGCGGCAATAGGGGGGTTTAGGGATGAGAATAGGGTTCGGGGATATACTGAAGCATGCACGAACGATCATAGGGGATCGTAGAGTCTAAGCAGCTCAGACACCTGTAGCTCATTCAGCATGGCCAGGTGCCATGTCGGATGAAGCAGGATTCCTTTCGTTTCCTCGGAGCCGAGGTCGCAGTACGGTTGCCATTGGAAGCTCAATTGCAGGCGCCTGAGACTGGTCCAGAAGAGACATTTGGACACCCTGTAAATAAGTTCTAAAATAAACCCTAAGTTAAGCTCTGAAACACTCCCTAAGTAAATCTCTAAAATCAACCCTACATTAATCTCTAAAACAACCCCTAAGTTAATCTCTAAGATGAGCTCCAAGCCGAAGTCTGATACAGATAAGCTCTGCCTGACACCTTGGTAGGTTGGAGCTGCTGTCTATGCTGTAGGAAAGCTTACTGTCCAGCTTCCAAGGGGAGCTAGAGGTTGACCCTTTGGGATTATATGGGGGTTTCCTCAAATAGGGGACCCCAACATAGTACCCTAAATAGTAGGATCCTTATTATAAGGACCCCCATCATAAGGTACCCCTTATTTTCTGAAACTCCCATATAAGGATCATGCTATAGTAGAAGCCCTAAAGTTGGAAACCCAATAGCCTCAATCCTTAAAGACTAATGTATAGGGAGTCCCAGCACCCTTTGTCCTTACTCGGGGTTTCCAACCGTTTAGGGGTTTACAAGACAAAAACAAGGAGGAGGATCCCTTACTTCACTAAGAAGGCCTTGTTAGTAGCTCGTCTTTTCGTCTACCGAAAAAAAGATTAACTACCTCTTAACGTATCCCCATAGGGCTCCGTTAGGGGTTACCGAAAGGGTTCCTCCAAGGGCTCATTGAAGGTTTAGGGTTCAGTCTCAGGTCCCATCCGACGCTTCAAGATCGAGAGCTCGAAAACCGGAGTTCCCCCAGCAGGTTGCTGGCAAGACTGCCCCTCTGCACCTAACGCACCTGAGCTCCACAGTTATCGACCATACTCGTAGCAATGATCATGATCATCATAATTAGAATTATAATCATAGTTCGGGAAAATCCGGAAAACCCTAAGCCCTCAACTCTCCGCATTCCGGACCGCCCTGCGTCATCTGCAGAACCTTCCATGGCTCCAGCGCACTCCGAATGCCAGCAAGCTGCGTCACACTGAAATTCCCATAGGACAGGGGTACTTAAGCTTACCTGGACCCCAAAGGTACGTAGAATAATAGCCCTTTATAGGGTTTGGGCCATTATGTTACCTACTTTTGTGGGTTTAGGTAAAGGGTTTAGGGTTTGGGGGCTCGGGTTCAGGGAGCCTGATGAAGCGATACCTTCTATAACTTTGCTCGATATGAATGAACTAGAGGATTTTGGGATGTCTGGGATCCCATCACTGATAAACCAGACCATAGGCGCATGTCTTCGCCAGTTCCCGAGTTTCTGCATATCTTCATCTGGTCTGTGTTGCGAAGTCGCTGCACGCCGAAAGCATAACAAAAAGTTCCGGCAGCCTCCCCATTTCTGCAGAGAGGATTGCCCCGGGTCCTTCTGCTCTATAGAACAGCTCTCAGCAAGAACTGACGAGGAAGCTCAATGCTGCAACTGTTCAGAAACCTGTCTTTGACCTTGACGCCAGTTCGCTTGTGGTGATTGCAAAGCTCCTGATCCTGCTATCCTCTCTTCGCCCCCCCGGTATATGATCTAATAGAACTGCAGCTGTATAGGCACGAGGGAAGGGGATACTATGGGATACTATCACCAACTACAGACCCCTATCTTTCCCAAAGGGTCTAAGTACCTATATAGTAGGTATGTTGGGCCCCCCAAAGTATCTACCATATAAGTACCTAGACCCTTTGGGTTTTGAGCACTGACCGGCTAGTTCTCGCTTCTACTCCTCGGGATTCTCGCGTCACTGTCTGCCCCATTGAACTGAGGACGGGAGGCACTGCCCATCCTGCACAGGGCATTTCAGATCACGAAGTTAAACTACAGTCACAACATAGGAATTATCGGTAAGTGTACGGTTATGACAGGGACTATGAGGTTTAGCATCTGACGGTATATATTATATGGCTGTATAATGAGGACCACAACGCGTAAGGCCAATTCTGGTGCCGGGCCGTCAGCTTCTTGTCGTAGACCGCACTTCTTTCTGCGACGAGGAGGCACGATACCCAAGACGCTTTCAAGCTCCGAAAACTAGCACAGCAAAAGCCCTACACTGCTTCCTTGTGGCTGAACTTCTCGCGCAACAGACTTTGATCTAAAGCAAAACCCTCAATCAAAAAAGCAACCGGAAGCCTAAGCCTCGAACAAGCCCGGCAAACGCCGCAAGCATGCGGGCCCCGATGCTATCAAAGCTTCCTGTTATGTTCGCACTATCTTGCCTGGCCACTTAGATTTAGATTGTCAAACCACGCTGGACTGAGAGTCTCCAGCGATGGTAGGGCAACCCTGAGCCCTGGAGGCTAACCTTATGCCTTAGCTTCGGCCTTTATGAGCTCTTCTTCCACTGTTTGATTCTGCAGCCAAAACTCAATGGGGAACTCAAGTTTACAAACACTTTCCTAGCAGAGCCGTGAGAATGAGACGAACCAAGACTTCATGTAAGACATCACGAACAAGCAACAACCTGTTGTGGTGGGTCATAAGTCAGAAAGCCCATCATTTTATTAAAACCAGTGGGTAAAAAGGATGCAGACAAGGTACTCTGAGTTGAACTATTGCCAGGGAGGGGAGGGATGCGGAAATACCTGCCACCGCTCAACCATGAACACGCACACCTTAGCAGAAGCAGGAAACAGGCCACAAACACATATGCAAAAACCAAAAACACAGGCATGACGAGAGCCCGGCCACACGGCTAAGACAGCTGCTGCCGCATGACGGATAAGAAGGCTCTGCTGTCCTGATTGATACAGGATAAACATTGTAAACATGAGCGCGAGGGTGACTGTTTATCGGTCTTCGGTGTTTGGAGTTGAGGGGGCTGCAGACGCTTCGGGGTCAGGATGCGGGCATGCTCAGTTATGTCTCACAATAACGTTGCTCAGCAACTTGTTCCATTCAAAACGTCCTGGCGGCGATTCTGATAAAACACCGCTGCTGTTCTCTACGAGCTGAGGCACCACTGCTCATGCTTGCACAGCCGTCTTTAACTGTCTGTGGATAGAGAAAGCACCTCCTCAACATCAAGCAGGGCTTCTGACGCGGCTAGTGGCGAGCTGAGAGCTGCATGATTCGTCAGGCAGTCTTTTGACAGAGTGACCGTAGAAGCATCTTGCCTTGAGCCCACACCCCGAAGCCAAACTAGAATCCCTAAACAACCTGAACCGAGTCATCTGCAGTCTCACATGCATTGCTGATTTCAAGAACTCCAAAACCCGACAAGTCTACGTACTGGTTGAGAGGGCAAGCAGGCTCCTTGCAACTGAGATGCAAGGGTTCTGAGGTCACGCTTCATGTGTATACTACTGCTTTGACTGCGGTCTTTGCTCCGATTCCCTTTGTATTGTCTACTTCTGACTTCTGAAAGGCTCATCTTAAGCATTCCCAGACCCGAAACGTAACCCTAAGGCCCTAACTAGGACTCACAGACAAAATGCCGAACCCCAAACCCGGAATGCTAAACCCAGAACCCATAATCCTGAACCCAAAACCCATAATCCCGAACCCAAAACCCATAATCCTAAACCCAAAACCCATAATCCTGAACCCAAAACCCATACTTCTGAACCCAAAACCCATAATCCTGAAATCCTAAACCCACAACCCATGATCCTGAACCCAAAAACCCGTAATCCCAAACCCTACAAACCAACCCGCATCCGCCTGCGCGCCCGAGAACACGGTGGGCTCCACGGCGCCGGACCCTTCGGCCTGGATACCTGGACCCCCCTAAACCCTAAACCCTAGACTCCCCTAGACCGACTTTTCTACTAAAAAGGACTTACCCTAAGCATCAAAATAGCCCAAAAGCCTTAGAGAATAGGGTCTCTGGGCCCAAAAGCCTTAAAACATGAGTTTTGGAGGTTCTTCATACGTATCCCAATCCCCAAACCCTAAACCCCAAACTCTCCGGCTGCTGGCGGGGCGCAATACTGAGGTACACTTGACACACCTTCGGCTCGCACCTTGCGAAGTGCATCCTGGAAGAGCATCTTGGAGCAGGCTTAAACGTAGGGCTCAGGATTAAGGATTGCCTATAGTCTCCATTGTAGTTCCCTTTTGGGGTCACCTTTTAGGATCCTTAAAATAAAGTTGGTTAAACCCAAAAAAGGAGCTACATTGGAGACTATAGGTATTACGCTAGTTTAGGGTTATAGGGTTGACGGCCTATTTAGGGTTTAAGGAGTTTAGGGGATGAAGGGTCTGGGGCTGATGAATGCCACATGCCACAATCCTCCCGAACCGGTGATCCTGATAGCAAAAGATATCCCCCCACACACACTCGGCTCACCCGCAGTTCTGGTAGTCCACCACCACCATTCCTGCGCTGGTCTCGGTTGTCGGCTCGTTTGGTTTACACGGTAAGTGTTTGAGAGAAGTCAAAAACCTGGACTGCTCGTCATCGTGGTGATCGTGAGCAATGCCTCAAGCCGTCAAGCCTTAACCGGCAAGGCCAAGGCACAACCATGCCACTGCATCCTTTGCACTGCCATAACCGAGCTCCTCGATGGCCTGCACTGTATTCAAAGTGACAAGAAGCACGATGATAAAGGGGGAGGTTTAAAAACTTTTGATTGTCCCGTAAACCCTAAACCCCTAAAACCCTAAACCGTTGGAGCTTCATGGCTTCACCAACACGCTTGCCGGACGGAATCAGCCACAAGCCTTCTCCGTTTGCGGCCCTCACACCTAAACACGTTTCCCCATCGCCCTAACACCTGCAAACTCCGAACCCCAAAAACCCTAGCAGCCACCGCTCAGACACTGATCCAACAGGTCTCCTCAAAGAGCCACATGACATGACAATCCCTGATAAAGTATAGCCTCTGCAACCGCCAGGGCGACGACGCGCTATGACAGCGTAGACCATGGCCACCACCACCACCGCCACCACCTTACCAACCCTGAAACCTAAACGTTTCCAGTTCCGGCCTGGGCAGCCCCTTCGGGCACTGAAATGTTGCAGTCCCGATCGTAGGTGAGCTCGTAAAATTTTCCTGGATGCCGGAGCTAGTGGGCATGTCTACCAGGGTTATACCTTCAGGGTTCTTATTGCGGCTACTCTATCGAAGGGCTGCATACTGTTAAATCAGCGTCTCCAAAAAGAAAGACTGTAATCGTACTGCACACAGTCACACAGAATAGTTTATTTAGATTATGACTGCTAATCTTTTCAAACGAGGTAGATCTCATGATAGCAAGCTGTGGGTTTGGAAACTCTGAGTAGGTCGGTCTGTGGCGGTTCGGCAGTATCATGGAAATGCCACGATGTTTATTCTTGGCGGCCGGAATAGTCTTTGCACTCCGTGTGCAGATACACACTTCTGAATATGCGAGTTTGCCAGAAATGACACCAAGCAAGCATTTATGACAGAGAAATCTCCGAAGGCTATGGGCAGAACAGAACTTCCACTCCAAAGACCACTTCTTTGTCAGACGGGCCAGGTGCACTGTCAGTCAGTGGTAGCCTAAGTTCATGCATAACTACAGTATTTTCCCGCAATCCACTTTCCACGCCCCGAAGCAGCTCCCATGCCAAGACAAGCTGCGCATCAAAGCGTGGCTTCTTTCGACCTGGGCACAAGGTGATCACCACTCCAGAGCCACGCCATAGCAGTTCGCAGCCTATCTGCTATGTTCCTCAACATCGGGCGAGCAACGGCGTCCTGAACTTGTCAGAACCCGGGCAGGGCCGACTTTTCTGACCGAGACACCTTGTCTTTTTCGCTCAGTTCCGGCATCCTCGCGTGGATCTCGTCGAGGTACGTACAAAGCCGATGGGCGTTCCTGAAAGACGATCGCCAAGCGTCGCTGATTCGCTGATAATAGATACTACCCGGTTCTTACGGGTTCTATAATGGGGTCTCCCTTAAAGGGTGCTGTGGGGTTCCATAGTAGGGCCCCCCTTTGTGAGAAGGCTTCGTGAGGACCAAGCAGCTCGGTGTTGGGCCACCATTTCCACTGCCTGGAACGGGTATAAGTCAACAGCGTGTCGTGCGTTTCGGCTCGCGTAAATGATCCTAACCCTCCAGGTACCTACTATATAGGGTACTAGAGCCCCTAGTACCCTATATAGTAGGTACCTGGGGGGTTAGGGTGAGGGAAGGGAAACTGCAGGCAGTCTTGGAACGACTTTTCCATGGCCCACCATGAACCCATCGATCTGCGATCTTCAAGAAGGTTCGCAACTCGCACAAGACTGGCAACAGCACATGCTTCATAATTAATTAACCCCCCAGCATGAATGTGATACTGAAGTCAACGCGCCCCATGCAGACTTGAAAAGGCCTCGGGGAGTTCAGATGTCTGGTTTGGCCATCAACCACACTCAAACTCTCTGAACATGCGCCCATATAGTATCTACGTTGGCCTTAAACTAACGAATCTCTGCTTCAAGCCCTTTGCCCCCAAACTCACACCGCGTAGGTCCATGGACCCTTAAAGGAGCCCTGAAAAAGAGCCCTGAAAAGGAGCCCTGAAGGAACCCTGAGCCTCAAACCCACCCTTAAGGGGCCACTGGAGAACCGAGCCTTTCAAGGTCAGGAACCCTTACAAGCCATTAAAACAATCCCTTTAAAGGAATGCACCTCAGATCTGGAGGTTTCCAGCCGCCACCCCATCCTCGACGCCTGGGGGTTTAGGGTTTACGCTCTCTTGGGTCGGGTTTGGGGTTTAGGTTCTACGGTTTTCGGGTTTCAGAACTCACATCTGGGACAAGTCGGGCGAGGTTGGCTCGTTCGGCGAAGCACGTCGGCTAGGACTTTGGCAGGCAACAGGGACATTAAACCATCACCAAAAAGGTTTGAATGAGGTTTGGGAGCCATCAGCATGTGCTGCAATGGAGAACAGACACCGTTATAGCGCGTTCAGTTATGCTACGTTGCGGTAAATAAATCTAGTGGTATATAGTATATATAGTAAAGCACCCTATATCCTAAACCCTAAACCCGTATCCCGATGCGACGTCTAACCCACAGCCCGTGAACTGCGAGCACGCCGGCCTGCAATAGTCTGCCTTGTCCTCACCAGAATTCTTGGTGGAGGGGTCGATCATGAACGGATAATACCTGACAAGATGGGGTGCAAGGCACCGTCACTTCTACCATGATTGCGACGACCACGGCGACCTTGCTTCGACGACCCAGTCCCCCACTCGTACTCCTGCTCCCGCTCCCGACCCCCCGCTCCCACTCTTCTCGCTCCTGCTCCTACTTCTCCTCGTCCTGCTATATACTCCTCCTGCTACCACGATGACGAGATGGCGGCCGCTGCACAACGACGACGTCGACCACCACCTCCTCCACCACCACTGCCAGTGTCAGCTCAGCATGCTACAGTGTGGCCTCACATCCACATCCACACCCTGCTTCTGCATCTGCTGCACTGCAGCTTCCAGTCGTGTGTCTCCCACGTAGCACCTCGACATGTGAGCAAAGAAGCCATGAAATCCTGCCCTAGAATATGGGGGGGGGGGGCCGGAAAGCTTCGTGAGTCGGCTTACAGGCACTGGTTGGCGAAGAAAGCACTGCATCAGAATGGCTGCCAACCTATCCGGACGAGGTTCAAATAGCATAAAGCTACAGTCATATAGAAACCTCTACATACATGCACACATTTATGTATATAGAATATGCACATTATTTGTGGGTAATTACTTGCTTAACTCATTCTAAACGGACGTACACCTAAAATCGTGTGGACACATTCGCAACGATGTGTGCAGCTGCGTAGGCGGGCATTGCATAGGTAATGTGTGAGGCTGTCTCGCAACTTAGACTGTAGCAGATCATCCCAAAGTATGAGCTGCTTGTATGACCTGGACTGTCACATCGGTCGCCCACAGCCATCAACCACGGCAGCAGCATGCATCACCAGGCAGCCATGAAGCAGCAACCATGGACAAATAGTACGACCATGACAAGCATATTGGGCGAGCAGGCATTGCTCCGCATCGAAACCGAGGGTGCGGCTTAACCCTAAGATCCCAAAAGCCTAAACCCTAATCTCCCAACATGCCGAGGCCGAGGTTTGAACTGATGCTCGGAGCCTGTGTCGCAGGATCCACACTCTTGAGGTCGAATTGCCCTCGAAAGTATGGGGCCGTTCTTCCCATACCGAGAAAGCCTTTGTTACAAGTAGCTTTGAACCATGAACCAGTACGAATCTGTTGGGGTTCGCTTGGTCGCAGTGTCCTAAAGTTAAAGTGCACCATAGATCTTTCCGGCATGTCGCCAGGGTCAGGCAATGTCGCTCACAATGTCCACACGAATCTTTTTCGACATGGCGGCTGAAGGCTGGACCTACTGAAACCGCGGTTTCGTAACCACCCAGCCGCACACGAGAACGCAGCATCTTACAATCGCAAACTGTATATGTGCGACTCCCCGAAGACTGAAGATCTAACCCAAAGAAACCACCAAAAATGAACACGCCATCTGGCACTTGGGCAGAAATGGCAAAAGCAGCCCGCGAAGCAGCGACATGCTGGACATGCTGATCAATTGCAGTCTTTCGCATCAGGTGGTACAGACTACGGGTTCTTTGAATGCAGCTTTGTACAGAATTCAGCACCCGACACTTCTAAACCATCACCGGGAAGTACACAAGCATCCCAAAACCCTAATCCCTAAACCCTGATCATCATCATGATCATTGTCGCATGTGTCCCGTGGAAAACCCAAAGCCAAGAAATAAAGAAGAAGGGCAGACCCAAAGTTGTATCATACTTCATTCTGGGCTTAGGGTTTAGGGTTACATTCTACTATGCTATATTATGTTATGCTATAATACTGTATTCTGTGCTATTCTGTTAAATTATGCTATGCTATAATTTATATTCAATTCTAGTCTGTTATATCATATTATATCCGGCCTGGGACTTCAACTCCTCCACGGCCTTCTTCATCTGCTCGATCAGCTGCTTGAGGTTTTGGAGCTCCTGCTCTGCCAAGGCTTCGGGTTTAGGGTGTAGGAGTTTAGGGGTTAGAGCTTACGGGTTTAGGGGTTTAGGGGTTATAGAGTTTAGGGGTTCAGGGCGGTTTAGGGTTTAGGGATAGCTCTGGGATAGACGCAAGACAGTATCGCCAGCAAAGTAGATAGGGTACTGGTAGCAACCACGATGTCAGCAGGCATGGTCAAGTTCATTCAATAGCTCAAAATCAAACATGATTGAAAGCACGGCTGCACAAATGGTTACACTGTTCCCAGACCGCTGTGCTTGCTAGTAGTAATCCGACTTTGAATGACCGTAGTACTTGTAGTGCTAACTCTCTTTGCAGTTGCAGTAGTTGCGGCAGCATCATCTGTAGCGTCGTCGTCGCCTATGGTAAATGCCAGGAATAAAATGGACACAGTCATGACCGAGGCATGTTAGGGTATCTGCGATGGTGGTGATGCATTCCTGTTGTACTTTGTCGAAGTTAGAGACCACTATGCTTTGCTTGCCCTCTGCTTTCGGCGACTGCCGAACGTAACTGTGAAAGCAAGTGAACCACGGATCATTTCAACATGCGGCAAGCCTTTTGTGCTTATCTTCCTTCAGAGCGACTACTCCGCAGTTCTTCGAGCCTCTAGCAGCTAGCTAGGAAAAGTCCTGCCAAAGTACACTAGCTACAACTTAGGATGCATAGTTTGTAGTCTTCTGGTTCCGAGTTCGAGGAAACATATCAACCCACCCAAGGCCCGGCAGCTTCCAACAAGCGAAACCTAGGTTTCCTTCTACAGGGCAAGGGTGCGGGAGGATCTCCCTAATCCCTCAACCCTAAATGGCAAAACCCCTACACTTCATTTAAACCCTTAAACCCTAAATTGCAACCCTACACTTCATTGAAACCCTTAAACCCTAAAGCCCAACCTCCCTTTTTCCAAAACCCTCGGGGCAGTCGAGCCTCCATTTTCTTCAGCTTCGCCTCGCGGATAGCGTCCAAGTCTCTCCGCAGCAGGGAGAGGTCCTTGCCTTTCTCCTGGCACCAAGGCTTTCGGTTCCCCAGCAATATACCCGCATAATAATCATCAATGATGATCGTAATAAGTCAATAATAAACAAAGATAACAACAAGACTCATAATCATAACCATAACAATAATAACAATAATGATAGCAATAATGAGAAGAAGGCGATGGGCAAAAACGATCCCATTTTCAGGTTTTCGTGGATAAAGAGACCGCAAGACATGAGGGTACTCTGAAGAATCCAGGGAGATAATCCAGGACGATAGTCTGAGCGACCCTTCACACAACGATGACAACTCAGAGCAGGGCACACATGATGCTATCCTAGCAAAGAAGATAACCGTGTGCATGTGGTTATGTAACAATCAGACCATAAGAAATCACCACAGCCATCATGAAGACATTGCTTTCGTCAGCAGTAGCCACGCCCCTCTTATTGCAACATCATTGGAAACATGTTGGGTACATAGTCGAGCTAAGCCAAGCGGATCACACCTCCGAAGGTCATCCTATGCCAGACTTCAGCCGCCGACCTATCTAGAGTTAGGAGCACCCGGAAAGATGCAAGACTGCAGAATGCCTCCAAGTGAAACTATGGTTCTGTTTGGCTAGCCGGGTTGGCGAGGGCTTCGGGATACGAACGCCTCTTGTAGTTTGGGTTTAGGGTTTGCGGTTTAGGTTTAGGGGCTTATCAACTTCATAAAGTACCCAACTACCCAGACCCGACATTCGGCCAAACAACGAAGCGCTGGAAACTACAGCAGGCCGCGGAACAACCTCCGAAGTCCTGCAGAATTACCGAGTCTCCCCAGGATATAGCTGAAGGACCCGAGCCTCGCTACAATAGTGGCCTTACTATCTAGAATAGGCTGTTGGGCATACTGAATCAGGTTTCTACTCAGGAGCCCAAAGGAATAACATAAGTACATATTTTAGCTTCGATATTAAGGCTTCTTCCACATCCCTTCGGCACGGTCTCAGGAATCCTCGACCTCATATGCCGTAGTCCCCTTTGCTCGATAAAAGCCAATGATATACTGACGGAAGCCTGGTTCAAAAGCCTCAATGCTTGTATCCAGATTGAAGCCCGAAAGACTCAAGCCTGCGACCCCTAAAGCCAAACGCATTCTCAAGCCAAAGCCAAGAGAGCCATAAGGTCTGTAGGACCCACAGGAGTGCCTTCACTTCCTCTAGCACCTTGGCGAGCTCTGCATCAGCATCCGCCAGCCCCGCCTGAGAATAAGGCGTTCAGGGCTTTAGGCTTAGCCTTTAACCGCGGTATTTTAGGGATTTAAGGTTCACGGTTTAGGTAGACCCTAAACCCTGAAGCTTAGGCTTTGAAGGAGCTGTCTCAGGAGACGTTGAAGGATTCCGGCAGCTGGGCCTCAGTGTGGGGAGTTTGGGGAAGTGGGTTGTTGAGATTGCAATTTGTTCGCAAGTTTTCACAGGCTTAAGGACTTTGGGCGAGATCTGCTGATAAATTCGAACCGTGCAATACCTTGCTTTGGACACAACCTACTATGTGATTCGGCGTATCGGAGCCTACCAAACGAGAACTTCATGATGTCATCAAAACAAAGTTTCTACAATCCAGGGTCTAAGCAGTGCCGAGCCTTGATCCGCTCCCGCTCCTCCGCACAGACGCGATCTTGCTCCAGGATGTCTGCCAGCCTCCGTTTTATCGTAGTTCCCAAAGGCTCACAGGCTTATAATGCCATGGGCTGTAAGGGAAGGAGACATGCAATCCCTGCCTTCGTCATGTTCCGAATCTTTACAAGGATGTGGCTGGCCCAACGATCGAGTCTTCTCAGACGACGACATAGCGGTCTTTTGGGAATCTCCAACTACTACTCAAGCGCGACATTCCAGGGAACCCTTGTGCAGAGCAGCCCCCCAAAAAAACAACCCCTATTTCGTACACCCCTAAACCCTTTTTGGCAAAAAATAGAACCCCTTGTACATCAGGGAAACCCTGAAGCGCCAACAAGCCAAAACTATGAAAACAAGAGGATCCATATATACTACTACCATGGAATCAGGTCCCCGAAACCATAATAGGGATGCTCTTATGGCACCTAATTCCATAAAGGTAGTGTATATGGACCCTAAACCCTAAACCTTAAACCTTAAACCCTAAACCCTAAACCCTGTCCCGAGCCTGTACTCGGCGTTGTGGATCAAGGGTGTAACCCTGGCGGTCTCGCTCAGCAGCGTCAGATGAAGCCTCGTCGTTTGGGAGAACGAGAAAGCTAGGGCTTTTCGCTTAGGCTTCGGGTTTCGGGGTTTACCTAGAGTCTCCATTGTAGTTCCTTGTTGGGGATACATTATAAAATCCTTGATATATAACTGGATAAACCAAAAAGAGGAACTACAATGGAGATTATAGGTAGGGTTTAGGGAATCCAGAGTGTGTGGGGAGTCGTTGATTTCTATAAAGGGCTTAGGGTGCAGGGATTCGGCTGGGGGTTTCGGGGCGAAGGGGTCCAGGGATTTGTTTCGGGTTCCGGGTTTACGGCGTACGGTTCAGGCCTTTGGTTCCTGAAGTAGATGTTGCAAGCAGGACTCAGCGATCGGGATTCGTAGAACCCTGAAAGTCTCGAGGTACCGCAGCAATCGACTCCGGAGATCTTCTCTTCAAGCCCATAATTTTAAATCAGCAAGAAGGAGCATGTTCGAAGACTTTCAAGAACAAAATGGTGCTATGTTCAAAATCAATACCTGCTTCATGTCTAGCCAGAGGCTACGGGGGTTCGGTTTTGATGGCATACACTCATACACACAAAGGGACGCATGCCTCCCTCAAAGAAGGCACTGTAGGCTCCTGCTACGACCAACTAGCGCCAGTCATATCAACCAGCGATGGCAAGAAAGTATCGGCTTGTGTAGACTTGAAGTTTGGAGATTGCATGTCTTCCCTCAGAACGAGTTCAAGGCATACTTAGTAGAAAGCCGCCGCCATAACATCTTGCTGCTGTCCCCAGTGCTCTGACTGCTATAAAAGTCTAGAGGCACAGCCACCCCACCGACATGATCCAAAGCCTCATCAGATACTTGGAGGCCCAGGGGACTTAGTAATTAGGTTATAAGTAGAGTTATAAGTACCCTAAAAGGAGTTACCCCAATGATAAACCCTACTTATAACCGACCTACTAGGTCCCCTGGGCCTCCAAGTACTGAAGCAGCAGAGACCTGGCAAAGAAACCTTCCCATGTTCAGATAAGAGGCAAATGCTGCCGTGCATCCTCGAATGCTGCTTCGGCATCCTGTCCGAACATGTCGCGTAGCGTGGCCCGAGGACCCAGCAGAGAGGGAGCCAATGATACTTCAGGCTGCAAGCATTCAGCAATGGATCAAGTTAGGGACGGCTGTCGTCACTGGGCTGTGTACTGTATACCTATTCTAGGAGACACCATAGAGTGAAGGTACTGAAGTGCCGTCTGACACGACATCGTTGCAGCCTTACCAACTCCATAACCTCGCTACATTGAAACCATCGAAAAACCACCATGAACGCAGAACAACTCAAGCACCACTGACCACACCAACCTTGAAAACCCTAACAAAAACCCTAAAAACCCGAAACCAGCGAGAGGGATCCTAAACCCGGCACTGACCCATAGTGTCTGCTCCGCGCACTCCTGGCTGAGATACCGTGGACCTAAACCCTTCTGGCCTGGCTCAACCTGACAGCCCTAAACCTGAAAGCCCTAAACCCTGAAATCGTAAGCCGAAAATCCCGGACCCCTCTCCGAAGATCCGCCTTCAGTTGCTGCTGGCTGCACAGACTTTCTGCTTCCTTGAGCTGTTCCATAAGAACCTGCCGCGTTTCGGGCTTGGGATTTCGGGATGTACCGCTCCAGGCCCAGAGGGTGTCGGATTCCGACTTCAAGACTATACTGGTCTAGAGTCTAGGTTCTATGCTCGTCTAGTGAATCCGTACTTAGCCATGAAGCTTAGATGCGTAGACTTTTGAGCGGTAGGAAAGGGTCTAGGGTGCATAAGGCTCGACAGAAGTGGAGGGAAAGGCCCTGCAACACCGAAGGGGCACCTCGCGCTCCACCTCTGAAATCAAGTCTTGAAGATCTTCTCGCTTGGCTGCCTGTGGCATGGGACAGTGGTGCTCAAAAGGCATGGCGAATCGAGCATCAAAACATCCCATGTGCCCGAGTTCATAGTTCGGGACTGGGTGCATGCTTCAAGTGTTTAGGATTTCCTTTGATGGCGCCTACTCGCCAGTCTATGATACAGTTGGTTGGCCCGACTCCTGCTCATCGAAACCTTTGGCGATGGCAACCCAAGTTCTGGATTAGGATGATTCGGACATCAATATATCGCATGAGGGGAGTAGATTGTATCAGAACGAAAAAGGCTTAGGTTGAAAAGTCATCGATGCTGCTGCTGCAACTGCCCCAACCCCTGAATTCTTCACAGTTGCAACGACTACTGTGTTCGTACTGCAAAAACCTTCGCCGAAAACCCACTGCTGCTATCCTGAACCCTAAACCCTAAACTCGAGTTCCAACAGCCTCCTCGGGCATGACTGCGCGGAGTCGGAGCAGCATCCGAATCGACTTCACCTTGACTATTCTGTGGAATGTGTACATGAGGCATGAAAAAGTGTTTGCTGTATCAGTTGCCCGGTCTCTCTCTATGGCTTCTCAACGCTGAAGGAATGATGGGAATCAGACGGAGACAATACTGCATATGCATGCACGTGCGCATAGATGCTTGCAACTTGCATCGTAACCTCATACATCTCCTTTCTTTCTCTCACCGTTTAAATATACATACATGTATATATATATATATATCTCTCTCTCTCTCTCTCTTGTTTGGGTGTGCGTGTGTGTGTCCGTCTGTGTCCATCTCCCTCTCTCTCAGTTTATCGCTCTTCGCTTGATCGTGTCTATGTGCACAACCGTGTCAAAGCACGTCTTACCTGGCTCAATCCCGAATGACTGAAGTTTCCTCGTGGTAACCGCCCTTGGTGAGGCTGCAATGTGCTCAGATCAACTGGCTGCAGGTCAAACACTATCCCAGGGTGGGGGGCTTGGGCTGCACAGGTCTTATTCTCGTGGCTTTCGGCACGGGCATAAACGCCTAAACCCCAACCCCAAACCCTTCACCCTAGACAAAACCCTCTTTAAGTTTAGATTGCTCATAGAACCCTCAACCTTCGCAGATTCCTTATAAAACCCGTATATAGCGAACCTCTTAAATTGTAGATTGTTCATAGAACCCTAAACCTTCGCTGATTCCATCTAGCACCCCTATATAACGAATCCTAAACCCCAAACCTCTAAGCCCCGAAGCGCAAGCCGCGGCTTCTGTCACTCCGAGGCTGTGACCTGCCGACCATCCAAAGCCAGCCTTGGCCAAGAAGGGTTCTCTAAGGGTCCAAAGGACCCAATAATGAGGTACTTTGGTTGCGGATAGTAGTTATCTAGGTTAATATTTGGGTGAGTGTATGGTTGTTAGGTACTTGGACCCTTAGGGGTTTAGGGTTCAGCAAGGACTCTTCCTCGGGTTTTTGGGTTGGGGGGTTCAGGGCTTCGGGTTGTAGGGTTGAGGATGTTACGGCTTAGGGCTTTCCGGTGTAAGGGTTTTCCGGGCCCAGGGCGTCGAGGGGTCGGGGTTTCCAGGTTTATGGTTTTTCGAATTAGACATCGCCCACAAAACGAATCCACGTGATGCTGCATCCCACCAACCATAGAGCTTGACTGCCACTGAGCGATCCTACTCCAAAAGCCCGCACCACACTTTTACTCAAGCCCCTATCAACCCTCTCTCCTAAACCCTACACCCGACAAGGCCCTTAATCCCTCTAAGCCACACACACCCTGAAATTCCCATATAATCGGCCCTGCAACTTCAACCCTAAACCCTAAACCCTAAACCCCTACACCCTAAACCCCTAAACCCCTAAACCCCTAAACCCAAAACCCTAAACCCCTAAACCCTAAAGCCCTAAAGCCACAAATTCCGAGCCCGGTGCTGCATGGGAGTGCGCCCCGAGCCATCCTTTTGCTCGAGACGCGCCCTCTTCTTGTAGAGCAGCTGGATGCACTGACACAGGGCGGCTGAGGGTGTGGCGGATTTGGCATTTAAATCTTAGGGCTTCGGGTTTAGGGTTTAGGGGTGTGGCGGACTTGGGATTTAGGGTACAGGCGGTTTACGTCTTTTTGGGCTTGGAGTCTGCGGTTTTCGGCAAGTGAAAGGTTGTGTGGCCTTCCGAACTGCTGGATGCACGGCGGTAGGGCGAAACGGGTATGGACTCTAGGGGTTCAGGGTGACACATGTTCAGTTGGGTTTAGGGGGATTAGGCTAAAGCTTGTTATCCCGACCTGGACTACGATGGTACAGTAGCGGGTTCTCGGCTGGCATATCGACTATGATCATTTGTTTTATGGTTTACAAAAACTACGTAGTAATTACGATGCCCATTCCTATCGGTAACCAAGTCCTATGACAAGTGCTTCTACTATGTCCATACGTTACGCAGTACTTCCATAGCAATTACAATTGCTATTGACAGTGCTATCACTCTTGTATGGAAAGTACCGTTACTATTGCGACAACTGTTGCTATTGCTTTTTCCGGTTACTACTACGATTGCGATTGCTACTGACATTACTACTAGCATTCATTCACTGCTTGCTTCATTCATTCATCCATTGGTTCGCCATTCATGGCCATTGCTAAGCATGACTCAAACGACCGAAATCCACCATTCGAAAGCAGCACCGACATTCGCAATCTTATCGGATCCTTAAGGGAGGGTGGTTCCAGCGGGGATGGGGATTGTTGGGTTATATACCCCTCTTGAACCCCTCTCTTAAGGATCCCATACATATCAGAAGTAAGCCTCGAAGACCTGAACTTTCTTCGCATCGAGGTCTGGTTGTAGGAATGGCCAAAAGCTCTTTTTGGGGCATAATGATTCCGGTTAACGGTTCAAAGGATTACGATTTCTACTTGAAGAGCCATGGGAAGTGGCAAATAGGATTGACGTAACTATAATTCGACGCAACCTAACTGTGATGATCGCTTGGCTTACGAAGTATAGGTCGCCACTGCCTGGAACTATCGCAACGTCGCTTCCTACTCCATCCATGCCTCGGGCTTGCCATTGGCAGCTGCTGCGTGGAGGGCCGTCTGGTACATGTTGTCCAGGGCCTGGTTACCATAAGAGTCGGTAAAGGTTTGCCATGAGGGTTCTGATACAGTTCGAGACAAAGTGATACGGTGATGTGAGGGCATACATGCAAGGCCAATTCCGGAAAGAAAATATTATTGTTTGTTGCTTAATAGTGATCACAGCGATACTATGTCATACACCCAAACTCTTTTCTAAATATGTGGAACTGGGCAATCGTTGCATCATGCGGAGGCGAGGCAAAAGTTCGCAGATCAGCTTTCGCAGAAAAATCCCTAAGTATCCATGCAACCATACAGTATATCCTTGGGCCTTCGAGTTGGTAAGCCCTTTAAGGCCAATTTCTCTGCATTTGAGTACATGGGTGCTTAGGAAATGATTTGCAACAACACTTCAGGATATTGTGGAGATAGACGAAAATAGCCTGATGCCATTGCTGCATTGGGCCTTCAGGTTCTATGAAAAAGCCGTGTAGTAAAACTACCAAAGACTTCTTGGACCAGATCCTTAGCTACCACATTCTGGACCCCGTGAGGACCGTAACATCCTACTTGAGCCCTGAACTTGCAAACCCTGAGCACTGCAGAAACGCTTGCTAAATGGACTAAGCCTGCATACGGTTAGGGTGTCTGCTGAACTCCTCTGGCATGGACACTCAACACCTCCCAAGAAAAGCTTTAGCCAGAGCGATAGCCGATAGACTTTGAGAGCGAGCCAATGAATGACATCAGGCTCTTATGTACCTTGAATCAGTTGGAAAGTGTCGCATCCCACAACCCCTAAACTTTGCCTAAACCCTGAACCCTTAACCCCTAAACCGTAAACCTCACAACCCCTAAACTTTCCCTAAACCCTGAGCCCCCAAACTCCTATGAACCCCGAACCCCTAAACATGAACCCACAACCCCTAAAATTTCCCTAAACCCCTAAACTTTCCCTAAACCCCTGAAACTCCGATGAACCCTGGACTGGCGAAAAAAAAAAAAAAAACAAACCACCGCCTTGCCTGGACATCGGCCTGGCAGCGAAGAAGAGCTGCCACCTCAGCTAAGGCGGGGTTTTAGGGTTCAGGTTTTAGGGTTTAGGGTTTAGGGTCTAGGGTTTAGGGTTTAGGGTTTAGGGGTTAGGGGTTTAGGGGTTCAGGGGTTTAGTGTTTAGGGGTTTAGGGGATCCTTTCAGGGATCTCTGGTGTTTAGAACTCTAGGGTTTAGGGTTTAAGGGGCTCCCGTTCACAGGGATCTATGGGGTGTAGAGTTGTAGGGCTTAGGGGCCCTAACATGTCTTACCTAGGCCTCTGGGGCTTAAGGTTCAGGGTTTAGGCTTGGGCAACCCTGAACCACACAATGATCCCCTAAGACTCTAAGCCTTACTATGTCCAGCTCCACACCTTCTCAGCATCCCTCCCATTCTGTCTCCTGGGAGCCGTGCCGCTTCGGTGTGGCCCCGGGCGGAGGCGAGAATTAGGGCTGTCCGCCTCTCCTGCATCCGCTCGTACGCTATACCCTAAAGCCTAAACCCTAAATCCTAAACCCTTAATCCTGAACCCTAATCCTGAACCCTAAATCCTGAACCCTAAATCCTGAACCCTAAATCCTAAACCCTGATCCTGAACCATCAACCTTAAATCCTAAACCCTAAACCTCGGGGAAGAGAGCTTTAGTAGCAGTCTAGCGGGGAAGGCGGGGGTAAGACGATTAATGAGAAACTCTTGAAATTTTTTCTGACACTCACACTCGGACAAAGCCTTGCAAGATTTGTAGCGATTCTTGAGGTTTAGGGTTTAGGAGTTTAGGGTTTAGTGTATGACGCTCAAACAAATCGATCATACTAGGATCCAAACCTACGACGACGACGGAGACGACTACAACCACCGCCACACCACCACGACTGATATGCCTTTAACAAGCACTAGATCTTAAGCCTTTTCGTTGAAGCCGGGCAGTCCCTTCACCTAGGAATTCACTGAGTCCTGGGGCCGTCATAACCGGGCTCCTCCAAGCCCAAAGCCCAAAACCAAAAGGCCTTTAGGGTTTAGGGTTTAGGGTTTAGGCCTAAACTTAAACCTAAACGCAAAGCCCTAAACCCCAAAGTCCAAAACCCCACACCCACAACCCTAAACTCAAAACCCCAAAGTCCAAAGCCCTGAACCCCAATGCCCTAAACCCCAAACCCACAATCCTAAACCCCAAACTCAAAACCCCAAAACCACAAGTCAAAACCCACGACCCTGAACCCCAAGAACCCACAATCCTAAACCCCAAAACTCAAAACCCCTAAAACCCACAAGTCAACACCCACAGACCTAAACCCCCAAGAACCCCAAAACCCACAATCCTAAACCCAAAACTCAAAACCCCCCAAAAACCCACAAGTCAACACCCACAACCCTAGACCCCGAAGAACCCCAAAACCAACCCAAGAACCCAAGAACCCCTAAACCCTAAACCCCCAAGAGCCCCAAAGAGCCCCTTCTGTCCGGTGCCCGGTCTCCTCGGTTCGCTCCTGGACATCGGCGCCCTGAGCTGCCAGCGCCTGGAAGCTTCGACTGACATGGGTGGGTTTAGGGTCTATAGGGGTTTAGGGCTTTAGGGTTTTTTTTGCTAGGGTTTAGGGTTTGAGGGTCTCGGGGTTCAAGGCTTTAGGGTTTAGGGCTTTAGGGTTTAAGGGCTTGGGGTTTCGGGGTTTAGGGGTTTAGGGGTTGAGGGGTTTGGGGTTTAGGGCTTGATTAGGGGTTTCGGAGGGGTGGGGGGGGGGGGGGGGGGGAAA
>CAJNDV010031237.1:37366-39409 GCA_905221635.1 Symbiodinium sp. CCMP2456 | reverse complement strand
TAAGGATCCCTTTAAAAGGAACCTTAAGGATCCCTTTTTAAAGGAACCCCGTAAGGATCACCCCCCCCCCCCACACCCTAAACCCTAAACCCTAAAACCCTGAACCCTGAACCCTAAACCCTAAACCCTAAACCCTAAACCCTAAACCCCCCCTCCCCCTTTCCGAAGGCCTCCGTGCTCGGAGGAGGTCACGGAGCCAGGGTCAGATCCAGGAGCCTGGAGGGGCTTTTTTTCCCTAATATGATTTAAGGTATATTCCTTAATTAAAGGGTTTTTGGAGTCTCTGCCCTAAACCCTAAACCCTAAACCCTAAACCCTAAACCCGGTTCAGGTTTAGATTTTGGGATTGGGTCTCGGGCTTGGGGCTTCTATCTTAGGTCCTTCGTTTTGGGGTACAGGGTTTGGGGCGAAGGATGGTGGTGGTTGTCGTGGTGGTCCTCGCCAACCCGAATTCGGTTTAGGGTTTAGTGTTTAGGCTTAGGAGTTTTCGTAGATTTGTCTAGGAGTTAGGAGCAGGAGACGCTTGGGGATATAGACCCTCTCAATAAGGTCCCTTTGAAGAGAGCCATAGGTAGGATGAAGAAGGGTCCCATTTAGGGGTCTCTCTAATGCTACGTAGGACCGAAAGGGGTGGTGCTCTCATGTTTCTGCGATCATGTCCCTGCAGCAACGCTCGTACACGTAACTTGTAGAACCTAGAGCTGGGAAGCCCAAACCCAATCCTAAACCCTAAACCCTAAAGCTTAAACTCTAAACCCTAAACCCTAAAGCTTAAACTCTAAACCCTAAACCCGAAACCCTAAACCCTCCCAGCATCAGAAGTTCTCTCTTCAAGATCTTAATTCCGTGCCAAGATTCACTTCGTGCCGCAGGCAGCTCCTGCACAAAGAACATCAGAACTGTCATGCTAAGCTCCGACACTGATAAATCAGGCCTTCGGGGTTTGGGTTTAGGGTTTAGGGTTTAGGGTTTAGGGGTTAGGGTTAGGGTCCTGGTGGCACGGGTCTAATCAGCAGCATCAAACGGCAAGCTCAAAGAGTCTGCTCTGTTTGTCAATGCTCCCACCTCCAGCGCCTGGTCTGCACAATTTGACATGCACTCTGCAGCTTCTGTGACGCTGCATGGGCCCACCGCTGGCACACACTGCATGCGGGTCGATCGTTTAAATTAAAATTCACAACGTTCTCCCTCTCAAGCTGCTAAAGAATCAAAAGCCTTGCAGTCCGCCGCCCCCAACTACTTCAGGCCCTCCAAGAAGAACACCTTGCGCTGGTCGTGCCACCACCACAACTGACCCTCGTTGCTTTCAAACGGGACCCAGCCCCACTCATCGCTGTTCTGCACAAAGAAGCAGTCGTCAGAGCGTTCATTGTGGAACCAGATCTCTGCGCTGACTGGATGCTTGTACTTGACCCAGCCTCGCTCGTACTCGATGCCCGACTCAATCTGAAAGGGGAGGGCGCCATCTGGATCTGCAGTCCGAGATGGTGCTCTCCGCGTTGAAGCAGCTGCCAAAGATTGCGACGTGCTAGACTGCAGTTGAGCCGAGCCTTCTGAAACATCGTGCTCCACATCCGTGAAGGCTGGAGGAGCCCAGGTGTCAACATCAGCCACCTGAGGCTCTTCAACGCTGCTCTCCCTGTGTCGAGCCATGACAACATGATGATTCTTCTCATCGTGCATGGGGGAGTTCTTGAATTCAACGATGCCATGGGTGTTGTGCTCCACCACAACAGCTTCACTTTCTTGGCAGCCCAGCCAACAAACTGAACCATCGTTCTCCACATCCGTGAAGGCTGGAGGAGCCCAGCTGTCAACGTCAGCCACCTGAGGCTCCTCAACGATGCCGTGGCTGCTTTGGGTGATGGTAGGATGGGAGTAATCGAGTTCAGTACTGCCTCGAATGTTTTGCTCCACCACCACAACTTCAATTTCTGGACAGCCCAACCAGTCCAGCGCTGAGGTTGCTGCCAGAGATGCTGCAGGACTAGGCCGCTGTGGACCCGGCTCTACTGAACCATTGTGTGCCACACCCGTTAAAGC
>CAJNDV010031237.1:24866-32366 GCA_905221635.1 Symbiodinium sp. CCMP2456 | reverse complement strand
TTGGGATTCGCCGAGCTTTCATAGGGCTATCATGAATTGCTGGGGGCCTTCCAGCGCACCTTCAGGTTCAACAAGCGCTGCGATCGCGCAGCTTCTGCACTACGGTCGATGATGTAAACCAATAAGGAGTATACCATAATTCCCATAGTTTAGGGTCATTAAGGTAATGCAGGATTTTGAACATCAACAGTACCACGGGTGATTTGCATCGCGATCCTCTCGCGCCTGTTGCTATGAACCCTAAGTCTGAACCCTGGGAACCCGGAAGCCCGAAACGTAGGAACCCAAAACCTAAAGACCCCAACTCCTAAGCCTAGGAAGCTGCAGAGCCCTAAACCTTAAACCTACTTGGAGGATCATGGGACTTAGTAAGTAAGGTTATAAGTCCCTTAATTCGGGTTATAAGTAAACATAAGTATAGCTACCTTAATTATAGCCCTACTTACTAAGCCCCATGATCCTTTAAGTAAACCATATAAAACCGTTAGTTGGACGTATAAGTACACCTTGATTATAGCCCTACTTACTAAGTCCCATGATCCCTAAACCCTAACGCCCTAAACCCCAAAACCCTAAAGCCCTTAAAAACCCTAAAACCCTAAGATCCTTTAAGTAAAGTGGGGTTCGAGGGAGAGCTCGATGGACAGGCGAAGAAGAAGCACTTCGAAGATCTCGTCGCGACGGTCCGGGACGAGGTCACGCGTGTCTTCGAGCCTAAGGGCTGTTTAGGGTTTAGGCTTTAGGGTTTAGGGCTTAGGGTTTAGGGTTTAAGGTATAGGGTTTAGGGTTTAGGGTTTAGGGTTTAGGGCTTGGTGGTTTGAAGGAATTCTTGTGGGTTTCCTATAAGGGTCACTCATCAGGTTCTAGGAGGGTTTGACAGGATTCTGTCTGATGGGATCTGGCTCGACTTCCATGAGCTACAAGGGTTTTAGGGTTTAGGGTTGTTCTGCTCAGGTTTGAGGTTCGCTTGAATGTTGGGGTTCAGAGTTCTAGGGAGTTTGGTGCATTGGGATGTAGGGCAATGTAGGGGGTTTAGAGGCTTCCGGGATTTAGGTTCAGCTGGTCCTGTAGGTTCAGTGTGTTTTGAGTTTCGTAAACCTCAAAGTTCGATCAGAAGGATTTAAAACTTAGGGTTTAGGGTTCACGTACTGGGGAATGGAGGCGAGGGTTTAGGATGGTAAACAAACCTACGAAGTCAAGCTAAGCAGTTCGAATGGTGGTAGCTTTAGCGTTGCTGCTTGGGATATGGGAGTTTGGGATGTTTTCTGTTTGCCATGTTGCGCATGGGGATTTACAGCGGCATGCTTGCTGCACCTTCTGGATCCGCACTTCGTGATGCATAAGTCCGAGACATATGAACTTCTTTACAAAGTGCCTCGTCCATTATTGAGGTTTGAGGTCATATATATATATATATATGTCTGTTGTGCAAGGGTTTCGTGTATGAGTATAGTCAGCGAAACCCCATCAGTATCCGGAACTGGAAAGGCATCCCCATCTACGCAAACCCGTTTCTGAGGATCCTGGGACATAGTAAGAATAGACACAACTACCTTAATTGGGCGGGTATGCGTAGAAATCTAGTTACCTTACTTTTTTACCTTAATTACTAATTCCCGTGATCCTTTAAGTGCACCCACAGCTCTCGCCCCGAGACCCTAAACCCTAAACCTGAGACACAACCCTAAACCCTAAACCTAAGACACAACCCTAAACCCTAAACCTAAACCTTGAACCCTAAACCCTAAACCTAAGACACAACCCTAAACCCTAAACCTAAGATACAACCCTAAACCCTAAACCTCAGATACCCTAAACAGAATTTCAATACATGCCTCACGCTCACCAGCTTGCGGCCCAGGCTGCCGGGATTTGGGGATGGTTGCTTTGGAGCTTCTAGGGTTCAGGGTCTCAGGGTTTAGGGTTAGGGTTTAGGGTTTAGGGTTTAGGGTTTAGGATTTAGGTCTAGGGTTTAGGGTTTCAGATTCATGGTTATTGAGATGGGACCCATAGTTTTCAGAAGCACCCAGGCAAGAAGTCTTGAACTGGAATTTCACATCCCTAAGCTACACATGAGACTTTCAATATCTAGGGGACCCGGTTCTAGACCGAAAACATCAAGATCCCTTCTGATTCAGATGCAAAACCCGCATATAGCACCCCTGACAAATCCCTGTAGAAACTTATGAAAACTCCCCTAAACCCCAAACCCTTTCAACGGCCCGAAGCCCTAAACCCCAAACCCTTTCAAGGGCCCGAAGCCCTAAACCCCAAACCCTTTCAACGGCCCGAAGCCCTAAACCCTAAACCCCTTCAAAGGCCCCAGGCCCTGAACACTAAGCCCTTTCAAAGGCACAAGCCGTAAACCCTACACCCAAAGCCCTAAACCCCAAACCTCAAACCCAAAACCGCTGGCTGTCTCTGACCAGGCCGAGGAGAAGCGGCGGGATCACGAAGATGCTTTGAAAGAGAGCCAGGCAGCCGATCCTTTAGGTTTTTATCTTAACGGGGCTTATGGGTTTAAGGTTTGATGGGCTTTATGGGGATTATGGGGTTAATGGGGTTTAGGGTTGGGGGGTTAGGGTTTTTAGGTGCAGGGATTATCTTATGTATGGTACCATATATAGGGCTCAGGGTTTAGGTGTTGGGGGTTTGGCTGTTTTTTTTGAGTCGTACAGGTCTTGTCTCTTTGCTGTTTTGTACACCAGAAGGAGTGTTGGTCTTGCTGATAGCTTGTTAACAGGGTTCAGGGCAAGTTTAGGGTTCCGTCACGGCCAAAGCCCTCAATGCCCTAAGTTTTAAACCCTAAGCACTGGCTCCTGAACCCAAACACCTCTAATCCCAGAGCCCTAACCCCTGAACCCAAACACTTCAATCCCTAAGCTCCAACACTAAACCCCGAACCCTAAACCCCTGAACCCTAAACCCTAAACCCTAAACCCCCAAACCCTAAAACCCTAAACCCCCAAACCCGAAGCCCAACCCTCAACGCAAGAGCCCCAAACCCGAAGCCCCGAAGTTCTACCTGGAGGTTCACCGGTAGTTATAAGTAGGGTTATCAGTTCCCTAATATGGGCTATAGTTATAGTTACCCTAGGATTTAGGGTTTAGGGTTTATAATAGGGTATAACCCCACTTAGAACTACCCATGAACCTCCAAGTAGGGCCTTGTACTGAGCTCTCTGGTTCCCAGAGCGTTTAAGTACGTACCCAAACCGGGGTTTAGGGTCTACGGTTTAGGGGTTCAGGGTGTAGGGTTTAGGGGTTTGGGGGTTTAGGATTCAGGGGTTTAGGGTTTAGAAGTTTAGCTACCAAAAACCACTCAGAGGAGAGCTTGTGGGACCTAAAACCCTAGTTTGGGTATTTGGATGGATCTGATCGGATCCAAAGAGATCCTCCAAAGGAGCCCTTGAAGAGATCCTCTAAAGGAGCCCTTAAAGAGATCCTCTAAAGGAGCCCTTGAAGAGATCCTGTAAAGGAGCCCTTAAAGAGGCCCCTTAAAAGGAACCCGTAGGGGTTGCGGACTTCGCTGAGTCGGACTGCCGGTCGAGGTCGACGATCTTTGTGGGGCCCTACTTAACGGATCATGGGACTCAGTAACCAGGGTTATATATATATATGTATATATACATGAGGGCGTCTAGGCTTCGCTTTTTTCCGTATTTAAAATCCCAACTAGCTGTATAGCCTTACTCACTAAGTCTGTAAGTTTCAGTCATGAAGTCTGTAGGTTTCAGGCTTGATTCCACAAGACACCAGAAACTGAGCTCTGCTGCAAGGCGGCGGTGCAGGACGCGAAGGCTCAGCTTGCGGCGAACCGAGCGGAGGCTCACTACAAGGGGCGGATTTCAAGAGGGATACTTTGTTTGGGATCTCGTAGATCGGCTCGTAAGAAGTAGGGTTCTACAAATCATGGTCCAAAATTTTCTGAAACTCCTAAATTCCTAAACCCTAAACCCTAAACCCAAACCCTAAACCCTCAACCCTAAACCCTAACCGTTCCTACATCTTAGACATCCCGGAAATCTGAATTATTTCGATGCGCTCGGGCAAAGCCGATCTCCAAAGCCCGGAACCTGAGCCAGCCCTGCGGTGATATAGGGGCATAAACAGTTACCGATACTATTTTGGGGATTCCTTTAGGGTTTAGGGTTTAGGGTTTAGGGTTTAGGGTCTAGGGTTTAGGGTTTAGGGTTTAGGGTTTAGGGTTTAGGGTTTAGGGTTATAGTTATAGCATGATATACCCCCCCAAAAAAAAACTTATTCTAATTATTACAGGGCCCCTACATCACCAAAGCTTGTAGGTGCATTTGCAACTCGAGCTTTTGGCTTCCAGACTGCCCAACCCTAAACTTGATGGCAACCGACCACAACCTGCCTTTCTGTCGGGGGCCGGGGGCATGCAAGATTGGGAGGGACCTGCGCAACTGCCTTAGGTTCCTTATTATAATTATACTATGAAGGAGCCCAAAACCCTATTCCAATTATTAATGAGCCGACATTACTGGATTCAGACCGAGCAATAAGCGCATGTTCTGGTAGCTTAAAGGCAGGTTTGGGGTTTACAAAGACCAAACCGCAGTGCTGATAAATTCAACCCTCAAGCTTGCTCTTAACCCTAAACCCTAAACCCTAAACATACACCCTTCTGCTCCTAACCCTTAACCCTAAACCCTAAACATACACACTTCTGCTCTTAACCCTAAACCCTAAACCCTAAACATGCACGCTTCGAGCCCGAAGTCCTCATCATGAGGTCTTAGGATCCAAGACATAAAGCAAGTTGCCGCATCTCAGAGTTTTTCCAGCTGCCAGCGACAAGCATTGTAAAGCAAGCCTTCTGCTCATTCTACTGCGCTTCTCAACCTAGAAGTGCTAGAGGATGCTTCGCGAACTGGGAGTTTCGGTGTTGACATTTTTTGCAGCTGGTTCTCCTGCATCGGGGAGCATCAGTCCGATAGCACGCTTCGCGAGGGTCCGTGTCGCTTTGGTGCGATTTCTGGGCACTAGGTTTATGCATCTGGTAGGCGGCGGTATGGGGTTTAGGGTTCAGGATTAGGCGGGTTTAGGCAGCAGCAAGGAGACGGATTTTGCATCTACCGAATCTATAGCTCGACGTGTATTCCTGTTTGATTTCATCTTCGGCTTCCTCTGGCTGGTACAATGACCCCCTTAAACTCCTATCCCCTAGTCCAAAAAAACTCTCTCTAAGCCCTGAACCTTGTGGGCCCAGAGAGCGAATTCACTGAAGCCTGACAGCCCCAGTCTGTCCAGCAGTAATATAGGGGCCTAGATAAATACAAATATCATTTTGGGGCTCCTTCTTATAAATGTAGTACAATGGGCCCAAAAACCCTATTCTAATTATTAAGGCCCCCATATTAGACTGTTCAGTGGAGTTCGTAGGAACTGTGCAGGTAACGGCCTGCCGACATGTTTGCGACTCATCCTTCCCAGAGCCATGGAGGTGCATAGCAATAGTACAAACATAGCTACTTATAGTCACAAGCGTATTTATGTAAGATTGCCTTCTAGCCACCCATGACTCATGTGCAACTACCGTGTAGCATGCCGGGTTCCGAGACATTCCTGCGATGTTGCGCATCCGGATGCTCTCTGGGTCGGAGGTGGCCAGCGTGCCGGTGGGGGAGCTGAGCAACGTGAGGTCCTTGAAGCAGCAACTGACGCATCTACACGGCTTGCCCACGCGGTTTAGACAGAGGCTCCTTCGCCACGGCGAGAACATGGATGATACAGCTGAGCTGGATTCCTCCATGAACCTTGATCTCGTCCTGTTGCCATTTGCCGATGTTTCCGACGCGCAGGTGAACGATCTACTGACCAATGTTCGGGATGACTCTATGGAAGAGGTGGCTGGTTCTGACACACTAGACCGACTTTCACATCAACAAGTAGGGAGCCTTAAACCCTAATTACGCGCGAGCCTTATACCCTGACGCGGCTTGGCCATGCGAACGCATACGAGGGCTACCGTCCAAAGGGCTGCGTCATCGTTCGTTTGCCTCCGCATTTGAGTATTTTCTTCTCTCTCTCGCTCTCTGCCTTTCCCTCATCGCGGTTTCTCTGTCTCTCTGTCTCTCTCTCTTGCTTTCTCCTCTCGGCCTCGGTCTCTTTTTCTGTCTCGCCTGCGTGCAACTCTTCTGGATAGAAACCCTGTGAGGTTGAGCTCATGCTGCAGCTGCCGCAAGACCCAGACTTGCCGAATTCCTACGGCCGCAGAGCCCTGGACACAGCCTCTCAACATGGCTGTGTCGAGGTTTTGCACTTGCTGCTGGAGGCCGGCGCCAGCAAGGATCTAGTCACCAGCCGCGGCTCCACAGCTTTGTTGATGGCATGCGATCATGGCCATGTGGAGGTGGTACGGGCGCTGCTGGAGGCCCGGGCCGACAAAGAGGTCGCAGACTGCGATGGCCGCACAGCTCTGATGGTGGCATCTAAGCGCGGTAATGTCGAAATGGCACGATTACTACTGGAGGCCGGCGCTGATAAAGATCATGTGAACTTCGATGGCAGGACTGCTTTGATGACTGCATCTTGCTGCGGTTATGACGAGATCGTATGTTTGCTGTTGGAGGCCGGTGTCGACAAGGATCTGGCAAATATCGGAGGCATCACAGCTTTGATGATGGCAGCTTTTCGCGGCCATGTCAAAATCACCAGGTTGCTGTTAGAAGCAAAAGCCGACGCGGACATCGCAAACAACCGTGGAAGTACAGCTTTGATGTCAGCATGCGAAAGCGGCCGTGTCGAAGTCGTACGTTTGCTCTTAGAGGCCGGCGCCGACAAGGACCTGGAAGCAAGACTGGGTTCTTGTTAACGGATTTATATTAAGTTACCATGATAAAGAAATCTTTTTTTGCTATAGATCCCTATTATGGCATTCTAAATCCCTTAACAAGGACCTGGAAGACGACAGCTGCCGGACCTCCTTGATGATTGCATCTCGAAGTGGCAACGTCGAAGTAGCGCGGTTGCTGCAGTCTGCAAGCGAGGATATGGTAGACGTGTTTTGCGGAGACAACACTGATGCGCACATGATGAAGAGCACCCTCCAGAGATCCGTAGGCGGCTGTGGTGGGGAGTTACTGTATGGAACCTTATCCGTCATGGAGGAGTCTGTGGAGAAGGTCGAGGGGTAGGGCTTGTGGATTGATGTGGAGCTCAACTGAGGGGTGGAAGAAGGATAAAAGGTCCGAACTTAGCCTGCGAAATTAGGCTCCCGAACTGCGAGAGCAAACGGGCCTGTATTTAGAGAAAAATGGGCCGCTAATGCTGTTCTTGTCACTGCTAGTACTACCAGCATTAGAGAGCGTACCTGCTGCAGCTACAAGTACTAGTACTAGTACTAGTACTACTGCTACTACTACTACTACTACTACTACTACTACTACTACTACTACTACGACGGCGACTACTACTCCCACTGCAACTACTAATAATCATAATAATACTACCGCTACTAGGATTATTGACTGCTAC
>CAJNDV010031236.1:3756-50260 GCA_905221635.1 Symbiodinium sp. CCMP2456 | reverse complement strand
TCGCCCCTGGAGATCGCGTCCGATATATTGGACGCAGACGGGACGCGGTAAAAGTCGGGCGCCCACTGGCGCTCCGCCGCCAGCCCCCAGAAGGAGGCCAAGATGCCGTTGACCGCCGGGACCTTCCCGTAGCCCTTCATGAGGGCGAACTGCCCGGCGACGTTGTCGATGAAGGCGATCCAGTGAGGGGGCAGTCGGCGAGCGAAGACGACCACGGGAAGGACCTGGGCGAGGATCTCCAGGACGTAGATGAAGGCCTTCCTGGCGGTGAACGGCTGGAGGAGCTCGGGCTTGATGACGCCGAAGTCGTAGAAGACGTGGTCGCCCAGGAGCAGCACGAAGCCCCAACCGTTTCGCCACCTGACGTCCTTGGGAACGGGGTCCCCCGGCTCGAGGTGCCCAGGCTTGCGGCGCAAGTCGCCGTCCAGGAAGAAGGCGTCCGCGTAGAGCACCGGGAATGGGCCCTGCACCCGCCCCGGCCACGGCACTAGCCTGGGGCGAGATTGTTGCACCAGCCGTCGGAGCGCAGAGAGCGCGGCCCCAAGACCCACGGACAGCGCGTCTGCCGAGTTTGCCGCCGTGTCTGCCGCCCGGGAGTAGAGGGGCTTGATGGCGGCCCGCCCCGTGCAGCCAAAGGTGGACTGCGATGGGCCGCGCCGATGCCGTCGAAGGCGGAGAGGACGATGATGGACCGCCCCTCCGGGCGATTTGGCCGGAGCCTGGCTCGTTTTGGCGGGGGCCTGGTCGGGCACCGACGCAGCCGCAGCGTCGTCGGCCCCGCGCTGTCCCTAACGCCATTGATTGGCGTAGGCGCGCTTCTTCTCGCCCCGGCCGCCCTGCTCGCGGCCGGGCGCTTCCCAGTCGTAGTTCGAGCCCCAAGAAGAGGACGCCCACCAGGAGTCGTCCCAAGCTTGGTCGCGGCGCTGCTCTTCCTGGCGGCGCTGGCGCTCCTGACCTTTGCCGCCGCCCTTGGCTCCCTTCTTGCCGCCCTTTTGGCCCTTCTGCCCCTTCTTGCCCTTCCCCGTGCGCTGCCACTTCGGGGTCGGCGGGGTCCAGTCCGCCCCCTGGTCCGGTTCGGCCTTGGGCGGCGGCTGTGGCTTGGCGGGCTTCTTGGGCTCCGGGCGGGGCGGCGGCGTGGCCATGGCTTCCAGCCAGGCCGAAGTATCCGCCATGATGTCGGCGGTGACCTCTTTGAAGGTGCGCCTCTGGCGCAGCTCCATGGCCAAGGTCGTCGCCGTCGACGTCCAGTAGGCGACTATGTTCTCAATGTGGGCCGCGCGGGCCCGGACCTTGCGGTCCCACCAGGCGATGTAGTCGTTGACGTCGCCCTCGTCGCCGACCGTGGTCAGGATCCACGCCAGGCGAACCGCCTCGAGCCCGTCCAGCACCGACATGACACCGCGGGGTTCCCACGGCTTCTTGTCGTCCGTCACAACCAGGTTGCCCCTGACGATGTGCAGGGAGCCGGTCTCCTTCTGAGGCACCGCCAGGCGATTCAGCTCGTCTCCTGAAGTCCCCTGGAGCCAGGGCTGCGGTAAGGAGTCGAGGCGGATCACCCTGAGGTAGTTTGCCGCCACCTCGGACCGGGCGAACGTGGAAAGGAGCATCTGTCAGGTCGTTGTGGTACACCGCCCCTGGTCTGGACGTCAAAGTCCTCGGGGCCGCCTACCTGGACGAGGGGGACGGTGAAATAGGCCGCGGCGACGTGAGACGGCATGGCTGGAGGCGGGGCGGGGGCGGGCGAGGACAGTGAGCCAAGGGAAGCTAGGCGCCCGGCGTGCGAAGCGCAACGGTCAACCTCAGTGCCCCCTATGTGCCCCCTATGCGGGCTGGCGCTCGTGCCGATACCCGGGCCTTTTCCGGACGCACCCCCGTCGCAGGCCAGAGGCGTAAGGTCAAGATTCGGAGGTGACTGACCCCCCGATGTGGAGGAGGCATCCTCTCGCCCCTGTCGATCGTCCGGGGCTTCGCCCGAGGAAGAGCCGTGCACCGAGGCCGGGCTAGGCGATCTTGGCGGTGGGAAGCAGCGCTTACACACCACGGCGGGGGCGCCTAGAGCCTAAAGAACTGACGGCAGCCAAAGGGCCACCCGCACCCAGCAGCCCTCCAGGCGGCTCTGTCCGCCATGACTCCTGGGCGTCTGGTCTGTGCACCCGCCTAGTCTTGGCGAGGTAGACGTAGTGGTCGGGCGCGGCGTCCTCCGCCGGCACCGCCCGGGCTGACACTCCAAGGCCGGGCGTCCGGGCCCCTCTCCCGGAGCAGCCTCCTGTGCCCCGCAGGCCTTCTTCCTGGCGGTCTGCCGCGACCGGTCGGTCGGAGGGCCAGCTGCATCTCGCCCTGCTTTGGCGGGCTCTCTTCCAATCATGGGCCCAGAATGGGCTGGGCGGAGGCCCCGCCCCGGCCTGGCCCTGGAAGACCAGCGGCCCAGAATAAGCTGGATCACGGGCAAAGGGATGCGCTTGGCGGCCAGGAAGGTGGCGCCCGCCGCCCGACACGCATGGCCACCGAAGACGTTCTTCTCCACCCCGGCGTGGTCCAGGAACGTGGTGGCCAGGCCGGCGGCACGCAGGACCGCGTTCAGGAAGTGCACGGAGTCTTCTTTGGACCTGGTCCCCCCCCCGTGCCGGGAAACAGGGGGGCGGAAGAAGACAGCAGCCAGGCGGCGCTAGCGATCTGCGGGTGAGCGTCCTCTCGCCGCCCTGAGCCGCCTCATGATGACCAAGTCGCCCACCCGGGCGGCCGCGACCTCAATCTCGCGCAGCATAAACCAGACGGCGATCGATGACATAAACATCCACCGAGTGGGCCGGGCGAGTTATGTCGAAGGGCTCGGCGTCGGCGAAGGCGACGAGCGGCACCAGGGCGTCCACGACGAAGGCCTGCTTGAGGCGCAAACCTGGGAGCCCCCGGACCACAGACCGGATGATCCTATTAGCCAGGCGCCGCAGGAGCGGGTCGACGACGATGCGGAGCTCGTGCTCCTGGTACCGGAAGGCGGCGAGGAAGTACTCCTTGGCGCTGCGGTAGGCGCCCTTCTTGAAGCCCGCCCCGATGACCTCGAGGACGTGCGCCGAGACAGGCCAAGGGGCGACCTCGCCCTCGTAGGCGAGCCTGTTCCAAGTTTTGAGGCGTGACTCATAAGGCCCCCGCGTCGTCTTGGCCAATATCAGGGACGCCCGGGCCTCCGTCCTCCTAGCCGGCAGGTCCGGCCTGTCGGGGCCCGCCGCCACCAACCACCAAGCCGTCGTGGCTGCCAAGCAGACCCTGAAGGCTCCGCACCCCGGCGCGAGCCAGGAGCGGCAAGTGCTCTGCTTGCCCGGCGCGAGTGGCCTGTGCCACCAGCTCGGCGAAAGAGCCTCGTCTCGGCTCGGCCGCCATCATGTTTGAGCCCTTGAGCCGGTCGACCCCTATAAGCAACCAACCCGTGCAAAGGGGAGGGGAACGAGGCGCGCAGCAGGACCTCTCTTTTTGAAAAACCAGGCGCCCGGCGTCAAGATCTATGCCCGCAAAAGGGCGAGAGCACTATAGCCCTCAAAGGCGGCGGCGGGCGAAGAAGATCGAGGCCAGGCGAACTTGTAATCGGCGAGCTAGTCCTCGAACCGCAAGCTGGGGTGCTCTGGCCGGCAGGCGTCGCACTCATGGTTTTCGTGCGGACGCCCGCCCACCGGCGCGTAGCAAACCGGTCGCAGGCACCGGGCGCGGTGCGGACAGCTACCTCGGCCCGGGGGGCATCCCACGAAGCACCAGCCCACCCAGTCGAGGTTGTGGCTGTCCGGGCGGCGTGGCAGGCGGCCGCCCCTGACGTTCCCCGGCAAGGTGCGGAGGATGACGCCCTGGGACACCGTCTGCGGACCGGGTCACCGCCCCTATGCCGATCGCCTGCTCCAGGGCGACTGCCGCCTCCCAAGAATTGGCCGCCCAGCCGCGAAGCGAAGGCGACAAGGGCGTGGTGGCCATGGAGGCGCCGGGCTCGTGCAGCGGGAAGCCGAACTCATCGGGGGTACGACGATGCCCGTCTGTGGGTCCGCTGCTCCCGGTTCCGGCTGCCGAAGCCGTGGCGCCCCCGACTGGCTGTCTCCGGCGGCGGGAAGGAGGACTTGGCGGAGGCGGCACCGTAGACGATGAAGAAGCCGCCCCTGGCCCGCCCCGGCGGCCTCAACCCGCAGATAGGCCTGCCACGGCGACTCAATTGTAGTAGCCGGCGTGGGGCGACCGGACGCCGGCAGCATCCTCAACCACCGCCGCCCGCCGGGCGCAGGCTGCTGGGCTGGCGGCGGGCCCATGGCGCGCTGCTCTGCCATTTCCCGCTCTATGCTTGCGGCCAGGGCGGTGTCGTAGTCCGCGTCCAGCGGACGGAGCCGCCTTCCTAGGCCTGGCGGCCGGTGGCGCCGGTCCAGCGGAAGAGGCCGTATAGTCGACGAAGGCGTTGTAGCGGCGCCTGCTGGTCCACAGCCGGCGGCGCTTTATGGACGGCCCCCGTCGTGGCGCTGCTGGCCGCCACAGGCGGAGGGGGCGGTTGCGCCGCCACTCAACGGCCCCGTGCTGGGGAACTCCGCCGGCCTTGGCGGGAAGGGCACCGGCGGTGCCTTGGCCGGCGAGCCGAAGACTGGAGCGGCCTGGCCGCCGTCAGGATCGGCGCGGCCGTCGGGATCTCCGGCGCTGCCTCGGAGGCGTCGAGCTCAGCCAAGTACAGTCGGCGTCAGGGCCAGGCGGTGCGGCGGCGAGCTTGGGCGACGCCCTGGCCGTCGCTGGCTCGCGCCTCTCCCAGAACCGCCGAGCCTCTGGCAGAGAAGGGCCAGGATCCGTCATGGGCTGGACCGCCCCAGTCGCCACAAAAGGTGCCGAAGACGCCGAGGTCGAAGAAGGATCCGGCCCTCGTCCGCCGCCGTGTCCTGATCCGGCGTGGCCTCCGCCTCGGCCATGGCCGCCCTGAGGTTGGAGGCGTCCTCGGGCGAAAGCGCCCTGATGGCGGCCGCCAAGCCAGTGACGGAGAGGCCCGCCACGAACGACCGGATGAAGTGGGCCTCGTGAGTCTGAGTGCCGGTCGTGGCCGCCAGTGGGGGGGGGCGGACCAGTCCGAACCGGGCTGTCGTCGAGCTCCAGGCCCAGCAAGTCGACGACCTCGGCTCCGTAGCACCCGGCGCCAGAGGAGCCAGACGCCCCAAGAGGCGTAGGCTCAAGCCCCTCCAGGCTATCCAGGTCCAGACCACCAGGCGCGGTTGTAGTAGGCGCCGAGGTCGGGCCGAAGTCCAGACTCACGCCAGGAGTGGCCGGAGAGCCGACCGCCCCGGTAGGCGTCGCAGGGGCGGCGGCGGCCTCCATCACTGGCGTGAGTCCGGAAGCAGACATGACCCGACGAGAGGCGGAAAGGAAGGATAGCGGAAATCGAAAAGGACGGGCGAGCCGAAATTGCTTTTCGGCCGCCCGCTTGCGCTTGTTCCTGCACACACACGTGTGTTACACCACAATGTCGCAGAAGCAGGTATCGACCAAACCGCCCGATGACGACCCTGTTGGCTTATGCGAATTGCTAAGCCTTGGCCCTTGGCGCCATAGCATGCATATAGCATGCTATACAGCCCTCGACTCGAACCTAGAGTCGGCCACAGGCAATGACCAGTGCACGATTTCGATTTCACCAGCAGGTACACATCCGCATCTCAATCTTGCTTCGTTGCGTCAAGTAAACTTGATGGGCATGACACCCTGCAAGTACGATAGTCGTTTCTGGGAAACAGCTTCACACACTAACACAGGCGAGCACACACACACACACACGTTCTTCATCACTTGCAGGTACGTCTCTTGGCCAAGAGATATCAGTGCCTTTCCAAAGCCTCTTTGTTAGGCAACCACTCGGGAAGGCAGGTTGCCGCATCTTTTATCAACATATTGTACTCCATTGTACTCCTAGGTCCCGTAGTTTGGGTTCGCCCCACACACACACACACACACGTACGCACAAAGACCGACAAAACGAAACCTCAGGTTGTACGTAGGATCCCTGCCTCAAAGGCTTCTTTGTATGAGGGGTGCATGAACACAAAGCGCTTTTCCCCCGCGATCATGCAGTTGATGTTGTCCTGGCACTTGCGCTTTCCGTGCTTGAGCCCGGCTAGGGCGGAATCTTATTTGTTGTGTATTCGGTCTATGCAGTGCAAGGTTGAGTCCTGGTCATCGTAGTGGACCTGAGCAGAGAAATGCTCACGAACCAAACAGCACACTGGACAAAGACTTTCAGAGGACTTCCAGCCTGCGGCTGACCACATTCTCTACTCGCAGTGTTCGAGGCATAGGCCACGGATTTGCTGCCCCCGCGACCCATCCAGAAGTTGTTCGTGTCCAAGAAACTCAGATACCTGGCCAGCACTGTTCAGCAGTAGCATCTTCATTCCGACAACGAAGCCAGAGCATAAAGTTGGGCGTGATCACCCGCCGCACTGGAGGCATGGTAGAAACTCAACCTCCTTCATCATGTTCTTCGGGACCTCAGTGGGCTGCTGAAGCATGCGCAAAGTGAAGCACTGTTCTCCTGCTTCACGTGCAGTGCAGAAATAGTTGAGGGCTGGTCTCCCGAAACCATGTAAATATCCGTTGTGTTGTACCTCTCAAGCTGTCGACATCTGTCGACTGCAGGTGCAACAACAGGCCGCCCAAAAGGTCACTGACCCAAGAAGTCTCGGAGCTTCACCATGCCATCTACCTGTCAAAATGAGGAGCACTCGGCGCTCAGCGGACCCTTAAAACCGTACCACGAGCACTCTCTGGGGCAAGTTTCCTCTTTGCCTCGTGCCTGACCACCCGCTCTTGTCTCCTTCAGGTTGTGCTCAACGCCAGATATCCGCTCAGATCCGAACCTGCGTCCGAGCAAAGCAGCCGGGCAGCCGGGCAGGGTGCAAGCCCGTGCTTATCTTGGGCAGGACGTTGGTGGGGAAGGGTACAGACTTCAACACAACAGAACTGCACCACCCCATTTGCAAAATGTGTTTGCCGGAAAACCAACCCCTACTGAAAACAAATGCATGTGCCCAACTGAGGGCCATTTGAGTGGTGTTGTGCCCATCTAGCTGCACCCATGAATGGATCCCTGAATCTCCTTGACATCTGGCCTTTCCAGCAAGTAGTCATCGGAGCTCCACTTCATGGCCTTCCTGCGCAGATGTGCCGGAGGGATTGAAATTGAAATCCGCGCCAGTCGTCTTTGCTGCTAAGGTTCCAAGAAGCTGCTGCACCTCGAAACACCACAGGCCTCAGCTGCAGCAGCTGAGGTGCCTTACACTCGACGCTCAGAGACTCAGGTCGGCCTGCCGTTGCCATTGTCGGAGGTGCAGTACCTTCGCATGAAAACGCCACCAACTGTGCACAGAACATCTCTGTTGTCTGCTGATCAGGGCACTCTTTGTAGAACTCTTCAGGCTCGGGAACATCATTCCGCTCCTAGCCGCTGCAAGTTATCAACCCATGAGGAGAGATCGGTCTTGGCATGCCAACCATCAATCTGAATGCTCAGGTCATCTCTGGACTCAATTTTGCGTTGGACTGCCGGAGACTCCGCTGAACAAATGCGTGCGGCAGTCAACAGCACAACTTCTCAAGGTAGGAAACGAACGAGCAGATGCCACTCGAGGGCTATGTACAGTGGCCACTCTACTGAGATGAAGCACGTTTCCGCTGTAGCTGCCATGACCTGTGTTCACACGGACATATTGTCTCTTCGCTTCATCTATGATCAAGTCTCAGTCTCAGCTCTCAGCGTGCCGGCTTACTGATTTTCAGAATGCCTCAGACAGGATTCGTCGTCGAGTCGATACAGTGGCAACTCATAGCAACGGTGTTCGGATGACTCACGCACTGTCAGGAACCTTTTGTGCACGAGGAGCTGGCCGTCAAGCACGAAGTCAAGGCTTTGCTGGCCTTCATTCTCCTGGCCCTCCCCGACCCGTCCGTGCAACTCCAACCCGAATTCTGGAGAGCAGTGAGCAATGCTACTTCAACCTTTTCCGGCTGGCAGAATGCACACAGAGCTGCTGACACTGCTTTCCAACAGAGATCCGAGCTACTTAGCCACTCCGAGAGATCCTTACCGACGGGCCATGCAATTTCGGATCTCCCTGCTGCGGCAGCCTGCATGTAGAGTTTAGAGTGTAAGTGCGAGACTAGGTCGGTTGACGATATGCTTCTGGGTTGGAGCATACCAGACGACTTATTGTCGAAGGACGAGTTCTGAACGAAGGTGTGGTGTGCCTTCAGCTGCATCCCGCAGCTTGATGCAAATGTTGGCTCCTTATGCTCCTTTGTGAGCACCGTGTTGAATTCAGAAAGACTGCTAGGAAGCGCTCCACCGTGCCAGCTGCACTTGCATCAGTTGACACCTACTTCATGACTGAAAGTCCAGCTGGCGGCTTCTGCATTGACTAGGCTAGCCGCTGTGGGCTGCTCAATGTACATTGACGCAACGGCCATCAAGGTTGGGTGTGTTCCAGGTTCAGCAACGTGCTTGGTGTTTCAGCAAGACATGCAACACGTCCTTCTCATCGCGACCTTGACGGCACGTTCAGACGAAGTTGGCCAGCGATGTCCCGCTGGTTGCAACCACGTTCACGGCATAAAGATTTGCATCCTCTCGCTGATATTACCCCGACAGATGGGACATTGGCTGCGCTCCGCGTAACTTTGCCTGCGAACAGCGTCATGTGCCCAATGCAGTCTTCCCTCTACGATACAGAGTTCCACGGCACAGAAAGTTCAGTGCGGTCCAGCTGCTGGCTGCAAAACCTGAGCAGTTCCGGCAAGCAGAGCGCCCTCGCAGCATGCAGTGCTGAGGCGAAACCAAGGCATCAACGAGCACAGGGCGAGATGCTTGCATGGAAGGCAGACGACCTTGTCTCAAACACGTACCAGTGCGCAATGCTCGTAAAGCCATTGCCTGCTAGATGGCCACTGGTCGCTCGTGAATCGCAAGGCCAAGCGGCATTGGCCAAATTTTCCATGCAAATGACCTCGGAGGCACTAAGGCAGGCAGTCAGGACGAAAACTCTGCCAAAAGAGTGGCATCTTGCACTTTCGGCCGTGTGGCACACGAAGCTTGGCTATGACGCTGCAATTGCTCCATGGCCTGCCAGGTGGCCATATTGATGGCCCTGCACTGCATGCCGCAGTATCGAACAACACTTACTGCACTTGCCCCACTACGGTCCACATGAGCTGGATGCAGTCGCTTCGAACTTGAAGCTGGCACAGCCCAGGGCCTGGATCCTCTCTTGGAGCTCCAAGTTCTCCGAGTTTAATGCATCCTGTCTAACACTTCCGGGAGGTGGCGGCCAGATACTGCACAGCTGTCATATAGGTCCTTCAGCATCAGCAAAGCAGCCAGCTGCTGGTGCAATCCGACAATCTCGCGATCGCGCCCTCTCAGCACTGCTTCCAGCGAAAGTCAGGTCAGGGCAACACCACGAGTGTCTGCAGAACCTGCCTTCCCCCGATGCCTGCACAAAGGTGTCTGTCTGCGATTCCTATCACCGCAAAGTTGTCGGCACGAGCGAAACTTGAGAAGAACAACTCGGAGGACGAGCAGAGGGCACCTCGAAGAGTGCTTTGTACTGCTCCTTCTGCGCCTCTGCCGTCCGCACCCTTGCCTCCATGTTCTCCACCTGACAGCGACAAGCAACTCGCCCGCTTTCCATGGCCCTGGCTCGCTGTTGGCTTGCCTGACGCTCCAAGTCCCGCTTCTTCTGGCGCAGCCACTCGATATTCTTGATCAAGTAGGCGCCCTCCTACAGAAGCAAGGCGCTGGCAGATCACAACGTCACTTGCGGTCACTTGCTACTTGGGCCGCTCCTCCACCGCAAGGAACTTTGTCTCTGACCCCTGGCACTCCCAGCATGAAAGCGAAGGTTCCGGTGAGCTCCCTGCCTCACTCGTACTGTCGGACTGCGTGTCCGGCAGCCGAACTCCTGTCAATTAGGACATGGGTTAGAGGCTGGCGATAACGTGCTAAGACTATAAAGATACTGAATGGTGCACAAAGGTGGGCTCCCTCAATCAAACGGGAAGAGTTTGCAAACTCAAATGGCACCTTGAAAGCAACCAGCAGGTGGGAGGGCTCCTGGAGCATCCTG
The DNA here is from genome assembly GCA_905221635.1 of Symbiodinium sp. CCMP2456. Classification (NCBI taxonomy): domain Eukaryota; class Dinophyceae; order Suessiales; family Symbiodiniaceae; genus Symbiodinium; species Symbiodinium sp. CCMP2456. The sequence continues at coordinate 40,142 of CAJNDV010031236.1, read as the reverse complement.
AACGAGTCTTGGAGACTGTTGAAGATCTGCATTAAGTCTTCTGCACGGTCTGAATGTGACTTTATTACACTTTATTCAACGTGCTTCTTTCCGTGCTGGGAAACCATGTGCCACGTCAGAAATTGTAAGAGACGCCCATTAGAGCCGCACCTCTTCCACTGCCACATCATGTCGCTACTCCTATCACTCATCCTGCGCCGCAGTGCCATGACATGCGATACATTCCCGGAAGTGCGAGTGGAACCAGAATGCCGTGGTCTTCACTTGCTTCCAGTAGAGCGATCAGTCATCATTGCAGTTCTTGTAGTTGCGTACGTTTGCAGATCTACAAAGCCTTCATGCCCTTGTCGACCTACAAACAGAATCGTCAGACATATCCAGGTGCTGCCATCTGGTCGTTGCGGTGGTCTGGCCGGAAAGAGCTCTAAAGTCCTTTGGACTTGGCTCCCATGGCCTATGGCAGCTTGATCCCGGCTCGGACCACCTCACAACACAGAGTCTCAATTCGACGTCTGGTCGTGGCTTCTCGCCTGTTTTCAGGCTACAGGAGCAGAGCAACTGAAAGGAGAGTGTCGCACCCATCAACACTGCTTGAGCCTGTCGCAAGCGAAGTTTCAGCCGTTTGAGTCGAAGTCGCAGGGCACGGGCAATAACCACTGGAGCAGTCGCCGGAATGCTCGTCGGTCTCCTTGTTGTACTCGTGAATTACGATCCCTGAGCTGGGGAAGAAGCTGTTGGCGTAGCAGGAATCTACCCAAGTCGTACTTCACCCAAGCATCGTAATATGCCTCTGTTGCCTTGACTTCTGCCAAGCAGGAGTTGTTGATCGCTTCCGGCACTCCCCTTTATTGGACAGCGCCAGGGTGGTGCCTTTGACGACGTAGCCGAACTGCCCTGTCTGGACGTAGGCATATTCCGTGCCGAAGCCTTGCCACAGCGCGCAATCCCATGCCGCAACCATGCTTCCATCACACTGGTAGTGCTTGGCTTGGTCAGCATACACGAACATGGCGTCAGCTGTGCCGTTACGCAGCATCGTCATCGCTTCGCCGTTGCCATTGCCCACAACCAATGTGTAGCTCGAGTACTTCTGGTTGGTGCACTTGTTCGTCACGAAGTCCAAGCCATCTGCCGTAGGGGCCTCCGCGCTGATGCTCTAAGCCTTGTCTGATCACGCGGGTTCCTGCCTCAGGGGCCTCTAAGTCATACCTGCAGGGGCCTGGACGATAGAGCTTGTCTCGGAACTGTGCATAAGCTTCCCAATGATTACAAACATGGTCATGCCTGTGCAAGCTCACCAAAACAAGGGCAGTGCAAAGTCTGACCTGCACCTTCTCATGCACTTTGCTATACATTGCTCTTGTCTGAGGGAAGCACCCGGCCACCGACATCCACGATGGTCTTGCCGTTGAGGTCCGAGTGGCCATCCACTTTGGGCATGCCGTTTTCGTTCAAGGTTAAGAGGCCAGCTGCCTTGTTCACATCCAGGATGCCCACAGAGAAGTCCGCGAAGTCGTTGCGAATCCCCTGCGTGTGCGTGTAGGTCATGCAGGCATCCAGGGTGCCATCTTCCAGCGAAGCTCCGAGAGTGCCTCCTCCGGCCGAAGACCAGCAGCTGGACCAGCTGGTCTGCAGGACGGTAATGTTCAAAGTAGCTGAGCAGTGAGCGTTCATTCTTCACCAATTCCACGGCAAAGCCTGTGAGCTCTCCTGAGGTCGCGTTTTTGGAAGCATAGGGTGGTCGAGGTCCTGTCCGAAAGTCACGGAGGCCGAGGCGGTCAGCAAGCAATACTGCGAGCTTCTGCGCCATCGCAAGGGATGGCTTGGGTGACCTCAGGATCTGTAAGTGGCGCCGCTCTACATCAGTGCATCAATCATGTTCAGGCAGTGAAGGCCGGATCCCAGGACACTTATAATCTTCCCGGCAAAAAGGTTGCCCTCACAGAAAATCTCATTGTCAGGGAGCGGATAGTCCGGATTTATACGAATCATGGTAGCATCAGCTCCACCATCAAGCAGGATCTCAAGGATTTGCTCAGATGTTTCGCGGACGGTTGGCACTCTGCCGCCAGCACCGATTTCCAAAAGAACACATCGAAGGCCTTTTGCCTCCGCTGCTTCCTCTCCAAGCGCTTGCAAGTAGGCAGTCCAGCGGTTGGCCTGATCCTGCGAATCCAGCCAGTCTCGGTCACCCCACTCACCGAACATTAGAATTGCCGGTCTCGCCGGACCCCTGCATCGAATGCATCGCGGGTGATTGCCGACAAAGCCTCGCTCTACCAGGTGCGCGGGCGTCAGCGACTCCGGCATGTGGCGAAGTGTTGTAGTGCGGCAAGATCCATGGACAGAGCCTACGTGCGGCACAGCTGCTGCTGTAAGCCCAGCGTTTGCAGAAGATTCACCTCGTACCGGGGGCTCATCGGCAAATGCCAGCATACGCGATGTGTCTACGTTGAACCCAAAGTCCAATGGGGCTCTCCAAATGCCTGGCCCACACCGCGCCCGACCAAAGGAGCATTGATATAACTCAGTGTTACCATGACACTCCCTTATTTCATTCGGCAGAAACCAGTCATAGTGGTGGGCGTCAACGTTGGAAGTGAAGATGTAAAACGCACCAGCATAGCTGGTAATGAGATATGGCTCAGCCGACACATCGTCGAAAGACACATAGCTGCGTTCTGGCGCTTGTGAGGAAGCAAGCCTCGACCTGCAAAGAGAGGACGAACAGCATCCAACAATCAAACGCTCCGATTATCTCCGATTTGACGAAACCGTACGGTAACCAAGAGAGGAACCACCTTATGCTTAGCCAGGGTCAGCCCCTTATGCGCCTTCAAGCAAAGCAAACGGCAAACAAACAGTGGCCTGATGCGTGTGGCAACTTCCGAGTGTCGAAAACGCTTCTCGACCCAGTTGCGGATGATTTCATAGCCCTTGTTGGGAGCAGTCTTCCTGCCCAGGGGCGGGAGCACTGTGTGCTGCAATCTGGAACGACATCAATGCACACATATGTCACAGGCCGTTCATTCGCATCTCCATCTTCTTCGGAAGAGGGTCATGTATACGAAACGAATGGCTCAACCAAAACTAGAGATGCCTAGAGCAAGGCGAGGATTATCAGAATACTTCTGCTAGTTGGCTTGGGACTTCAGTTGGGGCATTGCATCTGTAGGGTTTGCCTGTAATCGTTGAAGCACTGGCCCCAGAAGCCCCAGAAGAGTGGAGGCTCTTGGTGGACCAGCTTCGGATCACAAAGATCCATGTAGTCCAACTCCCGCTCTGCATATGCCTTCACCTGTGCAGGGTCGAACCCATGCACACGCGATCACACGATCAGCCGCCGCCTTTGCAACGTCGTCGTAAACTGCCAGACCACTGTCAGCAGAAAACCCAGCTCCTGCACTATCTGCACTATGCAAATACGATGGAATTTCCTGCGGTGCGTTGATGTGCGCTGCAGAGGAGTCCTGTGAATAGCAGAAGTACGTCCGCACACTGCAGGAGGTTGGCTGCCTGGGCACACACCTGGCAGTCTCGTCGCCCAGTGAAGCTTTGGCTTTGCCGCTTTGTGGCTCCGGGCCTCTGACAACCTCCCATGCAGTTGGGATCGCTGTTTAGCGTCTGGCCGCGAAGCCGAGAGCATTGCGAGCGTTCGAAAGCACCTGGGAGGATTCGTGCTGGACTGCAGTCAGCATGCTGGCTTCGATGTGCACCAGGGTTGTGGTTCTTGTTCGAGTTGGGAAATTGAGCCGTTTGCTGATATTTCTGTCCTGACTGCCTCCGCATGCCGTGCTTTGAAAGAAACTTGGGATGGTGTTGCACAGTCGGGCCGTTTGGAGCTTCGCACAATGGATTTGAAGCTTCCCGATTCCGATACTAGTACCCGACAGTTTCCAAAAATCAAGTCAGCCTTTAGGCGATGTCACGATGGCAAAGAAAGTCTTGCCTTCCGGTCTTCAAAGCTTCCTGGGTCAGTAGATCCAAACTGAAACTTACGTGGATATTAAAGGAACCCTTTAACGAGGCTCACAAGGATCTGGAACTTGTACCTTCTTCGCTTGGGTACGCGAAGTATCAATCTGGACTTGCACTGGCACTGTCCAAAAGAGGAAAGCATTGCACTGCAGTGCATATGGACCGGAAGCGTCTTTTAGTGTTTTAGTGCCCTCTCGGCCAGATTGCACGATTGAACCTGAGCCACTTCGCTGGGAGAAGTCTGCGCGGGCCACGCAGGAAGTGCAAAGCACGCTCTGGCTTCAACCCATGCAGGCCAAAGAAGATCTCAAACGGCTGCACACAGTCTGCTCATTCTTTCGGGCCAAACTGCAGCACAGTCAGCGATCTGACTCCCGTTATCCATGGCCTCCTGCTTTGCAGCCGCTTCAGCAGCTGCAGCCATGAGCCGCGGCGGGGAACGCATAGCTTTCCTCGAGAAGAATGTCACGCTATCTAGCAGTGCTGCGCGAAAGCACAGCTATGCCAGCCAAGGCCGCGTCTCTTCCGGCTTCTTTCGAGGAGGCGCTGCGGCAAAGATGGGACAGAGCCCTTGCTGCCTCTGCTTTGAAAACACAAATCGCGATATATCGCGATCGAAATCTGGAGTCTTGCAAAGGACTTAACTGCAACGGTGCTGCACTTTGAGCTCCCGCTCCAACTGATGCAGCAGCAGCTGAGGCCTGGGCCCCGGGCAAATGGAAAGGGGAGAAGAGTTCTCGTTGGTTCCTCGCGTGATGCCTCCCTAATTAGTCTCGTGTTGGGTCGCAACGAGCACAATAATCGCTACGTTGCTGCGACCTTGTACTGCTCACACAATGCTATGTTAAGGCCTATTTAATAGCGATGGTGGGCAGGCGATGAAGTTTGACAGCACTGCGCCGACAGCACCCCGGCAGCTGAGGGGTCTTGAACAAAGACGCATTTCGCTTCGTTTTCCAACTCTCTACTGCTCTCACTTCAAGTAAACCATGCCGAATTCCAAGGTGTACAATAACCCACGCAGGTCGAGTGCTTCTCAACTGTCCTCCTGCCCAGACACCGAGACTTTACAGCGTTGGTGCATAAAGCCCTCCGAATAACTCAGCATGCCAGCTGATGTTTTAAGCGTTTCAATCGCTTCAACCCTTAACAGCCTTAACACCTTCCACGTGTTCGAAACGAATCGAAACTTCGCAGAGGCAAGCGGACCTTGCTATTCACAAAGTATTCCCCTTCTTGCGTTCTCTGCAGGTACGAGGACGGACTCGAGCTCTGCATCCGTCCATCTCTCTTTCTCTCTCTCTCGCTCTCCCCGTCTCCCTCCTGGCCAAGAAATTATCTCCTTCCCGACTCCTATCCACCTAACCAGTCCCAGAGCCAAGTGGCTGATGCGGTAGCTGAGGCTTTGCAGCTACGTGATTTTGGGGAGCAGCCACCTGCAATGCACACTTTCTTTCCCGAATGCTCTGGCTCTGCAAAGGACACGAGCCTAGTTCAGCGCAAGCCCAAACAAACACTCTGAGTAAATATCGTGTTGTCCTAGCTGCTTGGAGGTATGATGTCAGCTTGTGGCCATGTCTTGCAATTTCTTTCAGGATCCTAATTCGGAAGATCTAGTTCCACGGACAACTGCATCCGGATGACTCGTGTGTGGTTGATGATTGCCGAAGGAACGCCTACCCAAACCGCTCTTGCGCTGTGTGATCCTGCGAACAAATGCCTGTGGGCCAATCTGAAGGGAAACAGCACCAGCCGTGATTCCCTGTTGCTGTTCAACATTTTTTTTTTGGAGCAGGAGAGTGTGTCTGATGTACACTACAACTCACAGGCATCTACGAGCCTGTGCAGGGAGAAACTGTACTATACGGCTGCCGGGGTTCGGGCCCACTGCAGGCAGAAACGAGATCGCACACCCTGATGGCAACACACCCTGACTGGAAACGAAAACACCTCTCCTACATGCCAGCTCTGAACGAGCCCAGGTATGGACCCAAAATCCGGCCCCTGTCGACGCCCTGGGCCCTGGCCGGCCTGTGGCTCTGGGCGTTGCAGCTCCGTGGGTTGACTCCGGCATGCCGCCACAGCCACTCTTGCTGCTTCTCTAGCGGGCGCAGGCCTTCCATCGGCTGGACTTGGTTCGGGTTGAAGGGTTGAAATCAAGGGGTACAGGATGGTACAGGGCAAAGCTGGCACCTGGCATCTCAATCCCATGTCCGATTTGCATCCGATTTGCAAGCTCACATTACAAATATCTGTTAGGCCTTGCTTCCACGAAGCTGGCCATGCCACAGAGCTGCGGAACGTTGCACGCAGAAGAAACCCTGAACGCATTTTCTCAACTTTCCCAAGCCGAGACCCACATCCCGGCCTCACCGACCCCAGAACTTGCCTGGTTCAATACAAGAATCACAAGCCGAAGCCACGAAAACTAACCTGAACTGCAAAATCGTCCATTGCTCGTGTGTTTGCCGCTCGCTCCGTTCCTTCTTCATTCGTTCGCTCGTTCGCTCCTTCATGGGTTGCCAATGCAGCTCTGACTTACGCCGTGCGCCAACCTTGCAAAGCACCAATGTCCAGAAGTCTCGATTTGCACCGGGCCTGGACGGCGCGGCTGCTTTGCACGACGGCCTGGCATGTAATTGGCACAGCACCCCGCAAGTATCAGCATCGCATGCGCTGCTAATCGCGGCTAGTTGCGTGGAATGCAACGGCAAATTGCAGAGGGGTGAGTTGAAGGCGTCCTTCTGCAACGGGATGTGCCTGCAACTGTGCTGCAAGAAACTGAATGCTGCAACGATGAATGCTAGCCACGACTAGTAAGTTAGCCACACGAGAAGCTGCTTGACTGCTGGTGCAAGATGCGAATGAACGGTAGTCGGGGGACCAATGGGGAAGCAGCCAGGGGGTGCTCAAACGCTTTGGAAGAATTCTAAGGACATCTTTGGAGAAAGAGACAAGTCGTCCGGTCTGGCAAGTTTTCCTCTACCTTGGTATTGTCCCAGGTGTTATGTCATTCATGCCGTGCTGTGTCACCGGAATGCACAGCACCTGCTTGAAGCTGTTGCACGGGATCTTGCTTGAATCTGTGACTGTGCTTACAAGGCACCACTGGGAAAGCGACTTGCACCCCCGGAAATGCACCAAAACCAACCGAAACAGACATAACAGACCGACGCAGGCGCCTAGCACGTGCCCTGCCAAACTGGTAACTCGAAAGAACTCCGATTGCAGCAGAGCCTGGCCGGCTGCGCTTTGCACGAAGGCCTTTGCTGGAAGGGCTGGTGGGCGGCGTTGCTTTCAAGTGCTGTGGACACTCAAAGGCCTTCCACCTACTGAAACGGCCTCGTAGCGCACTAAGCACAGCGAGTAGAAGATATTGGAAGATGGTAGAAGGCAGGCTGAACCATGCCCACACAGTACACTGCGAAATTGCTAAGCTCTACACTACCAGTCAATCCGGAAACTGGGACTGGGAAAGATATCAACGGGCGGAACCTTTGACTTACTGATCCGTAGAAAGACTTGACTGTTCGGGACAGCATCGCATGCGTGGCTATGCGTGGCTAGTTGCGTGGAATGCAACGGCGAAGCGCAGACGGGCGAATTGAAGGGGTCCTTCTGCGGCAGAATGTGCCTGCAACTGTGCTTAAAGTACAAGAAACTGCATGCTAGCAACGGCCAGTAAGCTAGCCACACGAGCCTCCCACTTGAAAGCTGGACGTTGGCGAGCTTTGCTGCACTTGCCTGGCGAAACGGAACGAACGGCCGTGGAGTTGTCAGTGAGATATTCAGGTGCGTGGCCAGATTCACCGAAGAAAGAGCAATCGGCAGCGCCATGGTTCCACGAAGGTCACACAAGCCGCTAAAAGGTGTTTTCAGATGACGAGGCACGAATTTGGCAAAAGGGTCGCATCTCTGGCACTTCTTTGGCCGATGGCCACCCATGGGGGGGTGCATGTGACATGATCCAATTAATTGGCCCTAACACTGGCCTGAGCCGTACAGAACATGTCTCTGGAGAGAGATGTGCCACATGCAAAAACTGGATGGCACGTGAGCTTTGCCCGGTAAGGTCCGGGCACCTGAAGCTCGAGTTCAGCCCTTCTTGGACCTACCGCGCTTCCTGCCGGCAGCGAGCAACCATCAGTCCACGATGGAAGATAGTGATTTCATCGGTTAGGAAGAATCGTCTACCCAAACACGAACTGCTCTGTTCGCTCTCTGCCTCTTCTTCCTCTGGATCGCATATCTGGCATCGCTTGCCTTCCCATCCTGGCATTGCAACGACTTCACTCGGGTCATTGCCAGCATTGCTTCGGTCCTTGTCCTCAACTGCACTTTCCTGCGTAAGCACGAATGGCACATGTCAGCATGCTGTAGGTCCAGCTCTGCAAACACCTGCTCCTCTGGCTGGCTTTCAACGTCGTCCACTACATCGTCGTCCTCACCAGCCTCGTGCAAGTAATGACTATCCAAGAGCTCCGTTGGCTCAGCTGTCGGAAGATAAAGACTGTGATGTGTGGGGCTGAAAGCCTGCATGCTTATACGATTTTTGTCAAGGATAAACATGATCATCACGGGTTTTTCAAAGAATAAGCATGTTTAGCAGTGGCTTTTTCAAGGCAAATCATGCTTATCACTGGTTTTCCACAGATATTCATGGTTATGACGGGCTTTCTCAATCGATAATCGCGCGTATCACTTGCCTTTTTTCAAACATTATCATGCTTATCACTGGTGTTTTTCTTATCACCGATTTTTCAACAATATTCATTCTTATCACGGGTTTCCTCAAGGGATAATCTTGCTTATCACTGGCTTTTTCAAGGATAATAATGCTTATCGCTGGCTTTTTCAATGATAAGCATGCTTAGCACCGAGTTTTTCGTAAACAACTGCAGAACACCTAGTGCACCACAATTGCCTCAAGGTTTCACCTAGCTGTCAAGCTCACCTTCGGAGCGCTTACCAAGGCCGTCGCGTGTTCGCTGATCCTCTTTACCCTTGACCTTGTCACTTTTCGTCGGCAATGTGGCCAAAAAGCATACAGTCTGTCATGGCCCTGCATTTCTCGACAGCTTGGGTCGTGTCTCGAACTGCGTGGCTGAGATCTTGCCCTTTCGCAGCTTCTTGGCCAGGCATTCCTGCAACACTGCGCACGGAATCTCGAAACTTGTCACTTTGTCAGTCACGGGTCAGCTCCTCGGCTGCGAGCACTCTCCACTGCTCTGCTTTCTCATTGCGCTTGGCTTGCCGCTTCTGCGTCCTCGCTCGGTCTGTGGCAAGCAAAACACACGAAGCAAGTTGCGAAATGAAGCGCTGACAAGCTTTGCGATTCTGTGAATGTCCTGGTTCTTTCCTTTTCAGCCTTGGCCGCATCCTTGGTGCAGCACGACCGTCTGGATCGTGTAACTAACTGATTGTGACTGCAAGTCGCATAGAGTCTTTGCCTGCTTTCAATGGTGCTTGGATCACGACCGACAGAAGTTTTGGGAGACCATTATTGTCAGTCGTTGCTCTGAGCTGCCAGCCTTCATGGCTTGTCTGGCCTTGGCAAGCTGCGCTTTTCTCACCTCCTCCTGCAAAAGCAAGCAATTCATCGGCGAAAAAGGAGCACCAAGTGATACCAAACCGAGGAGCTCCTTGTTCTGCTCCTGTTCTTCCTGCTGCCTTGCCAGTTTTTCCTGGAGCATCACAGCACCACCCCCCTGCTTTCACCTTCATCATGCCAGGACAGCGGCCTTCCGCAACTTCTCCTGCTTCACATTTCGGAAAGGCACCTCTGTGGGGTTGACCTGAACTAGATGTGCATACAACGTGGAGTGTCCACGCTGAAAACATTGTGTCCTAAGGCGCCTGCGTCGCTCTGTTGGAATCCCTTCACGTGCTTTCCCAAGATCTCTTTAATCCGGGGCAGTCTGAGTAGGCAGTAGCCAGTTGCCAGGCTGCCTATGTCCAGGCTCTTGAAAGGAAACAGGTATGGAAGCTGATGCTCCTGATATGCACGGATGAAAGAAAGGAAGGCTTTGGTGGACTTGAGCATAACAGCTCTGTCTGTCTCCACGATGCGCTTGCATCTGAGCATCGTTTCAGCGAAGGAGACGTTGGGAGGTTTTCGCAGTGCCTCAGGCAACTCTTCGAATCTAACTCCACGCTTCTCCAGGAACGGTAAGTATCCATCCTCGTGTGGAAGAAGCAGGACGACAGCTCTTCCGCTCTGTCCGGCACGAGCCGTTCTCCCAATACGATGAACAAAAGCCGATGGATCTGTAGGTGGATCAACCTGTACAATCCAGTTGACTGCATCAACATCGATGCCCCTTGCTGCAACATCCGTGGCAAGCAAAATCGCTCCATCATGTGCTGGACTCTTGCAAAACTTGTCGTATGCTCTTGCTCGGGCTGTTGGCTCCATCTGTCCATGAAGCTTTTCTATTCGAAACTTGAGCGTTTGCTTTTTTGAGCGGGCCCGCTTTGCCCCACTCCTACCATCGACGAGGTCGCGCAGGAGAACATGAAAGTAATCCACCGTTGCACATGTCAGAAAAAACACAATAGTCTTGCCCCCACAAACTTCTGGCGCATGCAGAAAATGTCGTAAAAAACCGAGCCTGTCCGGAGCAGGAATCTGCAAGTAATAGTTGCTCAGTTTGGTTGGCAGCTCGTGGCCGGAGGAAGGCCGACTTTCCTGCCTGTCCTCTTCCGGAGCGGTGTCTTCCACTTCTCCGTCGGCAATGGCTTCAGGACCTTTCTTGCACGCCTTGATCTGAGGCGGGCTTTCGTGTCCGGTACGCTTTAGTCGAACGCATACATGCACAGGGTTGCGCATCCCTGTCTTCATTATGCGCTGCAGCTCAGTAGTGAGCGTTGCACTGAACAGACCAGTTCTTCGCTGTTTCGGCACAGCGGACAAAACAGCCTCTACATCCACGGAGAACCCCAACTGAAGCAATCTGTCTGCCTCATCAAATACGAGAAACTCCAACGCTTTGAGGTTCAAGGGACTGTTAGAAAGGGACAGAAGTGCTCGCAGTCTTCCCGGCGTAGCTGAAATCAAATGTAACTTTGGCTCCGCCTCCTCCAAAACGGCTGCTCTCCGTAATGCAGCTGCAGCAGCTTTGGCATCAGACCCTCCAATACAGAGCTGTCTCCCAAGTTGACTGCAAAGGCCATCGGCAGCCTTGGCGGCTGACGCAAGGTACGATCCAAAAACCTCGTGGATCTGTGTTGCCAGCTCGCGAGTGGGCGCGATGATCAGAGTTCCGACAGCGAGTGTGTCGCCAGGTTTTCGGCTGACGCCATCACCATCGACGGTGCGACATAGAATTTCATATGTTGGAATAAGATAGGCGAGTGTCTTCCCAGAACCAGTGCAGGCCTGCCCAGGCACAAAGTCAACTGTGCTAGATGTTACAAGATTCTGCTGAGCTGAAGCAGCTGAAGTGATCTACACAAGCTTTTGCCAGGCGCTTGCGGCTTTCACCTCCACAGCCACATCCCGCTGCTTAAGCACCAGAGGAATGGCTATTGCTTGCACTGGCGTCATGCGCTTGAACCCCATCTCCTCGATGAAGTGATGCGTCCCCTGCCAAAGACTCGCATACTGATAAAGACCTAACTTCCTTTCGGACTCTGTTTGGCGATCTCCAGCCTTGGAGACTGGGAGCTTTGACCAATCCCTGGAGGTCGACATGGAGGCTCGAGTGGCTCAAGCGCCTCTACCAAAACTAAAGGGCTTGGCCAGGCTCTGCCATGCTCCGCCTGCCTTTGAACCGCACCGCACATCTGAATCTGATGAATGATGCAAGAGCTTACAAAATGGTCCTCCACTGGCTCCCCAGCTCTCCAACTGCCAAACGGCTGGAGATGCCCCGGGGGGCCCTGGTGACAACCGAAGCTCAGAGGAACAGGAGCACGATCAAAGAAGCTACTATGCCAACAAAAGTCTTGAGCTCAACTGCCCACCCCAGGCCACTCGCGAACCTGCCTCGGAGGTCGCGGTCCATGTCTGGGCAAGAGTGCAGCAGGGCAGCTAAGGCTTCCTTCCGTCTTCGTTGTGACTGGTCACGGCACCTGCCCGATCAAACACAGCCCAAGAGCACGCGCCATGGCTAGGGCGAATCGACAGCATCCCACATAAGCAGCGGGTGTGCGGTCTACCTCGGGCTAGACCAAGCACCATTCCATGTAGATGCATCGACATGCATCGACGCTCAATTCCTCGTTTGCGAGTTGGAATTGACATTGCCATCATGGTGTTTTCTGTCATGCTGCTCTATCAAGTCCTATCAGCAAATCTGAGTATTCCACAGTAATACGCCTGCATTTCTAATTAGTGACACCTGCTGCACAAGATCATCTGAGGAAACTGAGCCATCTTCGGAAGTTCGGCGACTTGAACTACTTCGTGGGCGGGGACAGGCGGCTTGAGCACCTACGCTGGACCAAGATGCACGGCAGCCGCACCTTCCAAAAATGCACACCAGCCGCGCACCATGTGCGCACGGATTTAGGCCGCATAACAAAGCAGCGCCCAGTCCTGCTCCCACTCCTCATAGCCCGCTTTGGTCATGGATTGTTACGTCCTAGCCTCGCTTTTTCCTACATGCGCACGCACACACGAACACACACACACACACACGCGCGCGCACACCGGCACACGCACACGTACACACGCACACGCGCACACATGCACGCTGGCACATACATACATGCATGCATGCATGCATGCATACATACATACATACATACACAGACATACATATACATATATTATAGACATATATACATGTATGTATGTCTGTATGTTTGTATGCGTGTATGCATGTATGCGTGAATGAATGAATGTATGTATGTATGTATATATGTATGTATGCATGTATGTATGTATATATGTATATGTATAAGTATATGTATATGTATATGTATATGTATATGTATATGTTTATGTATATGTATATGTATATGTATGTATATGTGTAGATGTATGTATATGTATGTATGTGTATGCATGTATGTATGTCTGTCTGTCTGTCTGTCTGTCTGTCTGTCTGTCTGTCTGTCTGTCTGTCTCCGTCTGTCTGTCTGTCTGTCTGTCTGTCTGTCTTTTTTGGCTCCCCTTGGCATCGTCTATATACATATATATATATATATGTTTTGTGCAGACACACGCCTTTACATATTTAGTAGGAATAAATACACACACATATATCTGTATATATACATATATATATATATATATGTATTTATATATATATATATATAAAATATCATGTGCATGTGTCAAGAAAGACCGACCGTTCCTCTCGTCTTAAGCCCCTGGAGTCTGCCAAATTGCTCGTTGTAGACGTGGGGGTCGGTGGGCATGAGGGACCGAGCAAATTCCTGGGCAAGAGCAAGTCGCAGGCTAGGGCTTTGGACGCTGAATAACCATAGCGGATCATAGATAACGGCGAACGGCGAGGTATAGACCAACACACAGCCAGTCGCATCAGCACGCATGATGATAAGATTGTTTGCCGCAACGCACTCTATGGCCATGAACACCACAATGATTACAATGGGTCGTATCATGCATCATCGATACTTTCGGGACCGGCTGCATCAGTAGCATCATTATATTCTCCTTCTTCATCACCATCACCATGAACATGCTCATTCTCATGAGCTTTATCACCATCATCATCGCACATATCCTGTCCGTCCTCGACATCTAAGTGCGTGTACGCACAGTAGTAGAACTAGAGGTAATCGCAGCCGCAGTAGTTGCAGTCGTCGTCCTTCTCGTCGTACTAGTCGTAGGGCAGGTCGCGGCAGCAGTAGCAGTAGCTGCAGGAGCGAATCAGGAGCAGGAGCTGTTGCTGCTGTGGTTGTCGTTGTTGTCGTCGCTGTTGTTCTCGTTCTTGTTATTGGTCCCATGTTTTGTTATTATTACTGATATAATTATTGCTATTGTTACCTTTGTTGTTGTCGTCGTCTCTGCTGTTGTTCTTGGTAATGGTATTGTTCCTGTTAGATCTGGTTCCTAGTTTTTTCTTGCTGTTATTGTTCAGGTTCTTGCTGTTGTTGATAATGTTGCTACTGTTGCTGTTGTTGTCGTGGTTGTGGCTGCGGTTGCGGTAGTGATAGTAGTAGGCGTCGTTGTCGTCGTCGCAGGAGCAGTAGCGGAAGAAGCAGTAGCAGCGGAAGTAGTAGTAGTAGTAGTTGTTGTTGTTGTTGCTGTTGCTGCTGCTGTTGGTGTTGGTGTTTGTGTTGTTGTTGTTGTTGTTGCTGCTGCTGTTGTGGTGGTTATTGTTGTCATTGTGGCTCTTCTTGTTGTTGTTGCTGATGCGGCTGTTATTGCTGTTGTTGTTATTGTTGTGGTGGTGGTGGTGGCGCTGCTGCTGTAGTAGTAGTAGTAGTCGTCGTCGTCGTCGCCGCCGGCGTCGTAGTAGCTGTAGTAGTGGTAGTAGTAGTTGTTGTTGCTGCTGCCGCTGCTGGTGCTGCTGTTGTTGTGATTATTGTGGTGGTTGTGTTTATTGTCGTTAGTGCTGCTGTGGTTCTGTTTTGTTTTGGTTGTTATTTATGGTTGTTGTTGTGGTTGTGGTTACTGTTGCGGCTGCTGCTGATGTTGTGGTTGTCGTCGTGATGACTAATGCGACTCCTACCGTGCTGCTGGGCTCAATTGGGGGATGCCAGTTGCGCAGGAAGCAATCATCCCCAAGCCAGACCTCATGAAAACATGCGCAGCCAAGACTCCAAGCATTGCTGTGCTAGTGGTAGAGAGTTGGTGCGCACGTACTCCATGCCTGTGACAGCTTCACATGTGACGCAGCATGACGCAGCTTTTATTGAAAAGGCGAAGCCATGCAGAAACTAACCAACAGTTCTTCCTATGTGGGTTGGGAAACAAGGCCAGGGCGGCTATCACAACAACAACGCGTCGGACTGGCCTATGAAGAGCCACGGCAGCTGTGACCCAGGAAACCTGTCAGGTAGCATCTCGAGGTTGCTATCTGTGGACGACTCCTGTACTCGCACGCAAGAGTTGATGTTCGTCGGCAGATCAGAACTCGCAGAAGTTTAATCTAGAGAGCAAAGGGAGCACACTTCCGCCAAGCGTCAAGCGGCTAGCTGTGCGATACCTCGGCCGTGCGCACTTGCGTAGCTACCCAAGCGCAGAGTTTTCTTCGACCTCAACCAAGCACTTGCCGACTAGTACGGGCTATAAGCAAGTGCAGGGTTCAGGAGTACATATTGTAAATGCAAATATATATATATATATATATATGTATATGTATGTATGTATGTATATGTATGTATGTACTTATGTATGTATATATATATATATATGTAGATGTATGTATGTATGTATGTATGTATGTATGTGCATATCCACAGATGCAGACGTACGAAATGAAGAACTAAGTTCCACAGCATGCAAGACAATCCCTTGCAATTCCGGCCGAGAAATCAACTCCTCTCACATGTCAACGCTGCCCAAGACAGGAACAGGGCCAGCATCAGCAGCATCAGCAGTAACAGCAAAAAAGTTTCTCGTGCCGAAGCCCTGGCAAGCGATGTAAATGGAAGACTCGAAATCTACAACCCCCACCCCCTCCCTAGAATCCCAGGCTCACGTTATGAGGTTTTAGAAATAAAGCTACTCGCTCCAGCGGAACTCTCGTGATTGATGACGCAACAGGTGCGTGCATGTCAGGTGTTGACGCCTCCCAGATCTTACCACTAAAGCCCGTTGGTACTGAGTACATGTTGGTTCTTGCACGATCTGTGAATTCCTGGCTTTGTAAAGAAGGATGACAAAACGGGCTGATAGAGTGTGAAGACATCTTATCTTAAAGCCCATCGACCTTTTGTCAATGCCGCATGCAGCTTCGGGCCACGAAGAGCAGTGCCACACTGGACAAAGGCAAGTATGAAGCGGAGCCCTGCACTCGCTGTAGCCTCGAAAAGCCTGGAAGTACTGCAACACTGGTACACTGACAAGCCCTCAAGTGACACTTCTCGGCAACCCAAATGATTGTGGCCCTTGCTGCAACAGAACTTGCAGCACACAGAAAATGGATGCTGTCGAGGCCAGTGGGGAACCCGTAGTCACTTTGATTCTTGCAACAAGTCATCACGCACCTGCACATTCTGATCCTTCCCTTCCCTGGAAACCATACAGGATAAGACGAGCCTGTTTGCCTGTTGTGCCAGAAAAATGCATTCTGACTCCTCCCACAGCTTGCAGTTTGTGGCACTCTAGCCTATGAACCTACTCCTTCCAGCCCGGGATCTCCACATGGCAGCGCAGCATGAAAAGCACACTATTGATGGATGTTGAGTGTACAGCCGCCGGCTAAGTCACAGGTCCGCGCACAATTTGCCCTTCCCGGTCATTATGCCAAACATGCCTGGCGTAGATCCCAACATGCGCATTCATCGAATCCAAGAGTGTGAATCCATGTGAACGTCGACAGACTTGAAGTGGCTCGAAGCACATGGATCAGCTGACACACGTCTTGAGCTTGGGGTTGCCCGGCACTTACGGCAACAGAAATTGCTGCGAAACCCCATCTAGCACACGTAAACACATCTTGGAAGGAGTTTAGACATGGTGGTAGACAATGGTAGCTGCGATCAGTTTCGTAATGCTGGCGATGATGATTCGGCGAGGAGACATCAGGCAGAACCCTGGAAATCGCAGTAATCGTGCTCAAAGCGTGGTGCACGCGGCTGTGCCACCACGCCACCAAAAAACTTGAAACCTACCGGCAGCCAAAATCTCTTAGTGTCACCATGATCGTCATAGTGTTCACTAAGCGCTTGTGCGCTAGTTAACTATTACAAGCAACACCGGTCTCGGCTGGTCAGGTAACCCCTGGGCTTTAGCCGGAGATCCGCTTGTAGCCCTCACCCTCTGTCGTGAGCATGGGGTCGAACCATGCGGCCATGGAGAGGATGCCTCAGGTCGGGACTCGAGTCGTTCGACGACGTCAGCGTCCGCGCTCGAACATCACATGCAAGGCCCCACGTCGGCAAATGGTCCACGCGCAGAGCAATTCCTGACCTAGATCTAGCATACTGAGCTCGAGTCGTCTACTCCTCAGGGCAATCGTCCATGTGGTGCAAGCCAGAAAAGACAATCAGCATCCGACGCAGCCCACACAGCGAAAAGACTCGCAGGCAAGCGGCCAATGCCCACTACACCAATGAGATGGTTGAAGGGGGCTGGGAAGGGACCGCCAATGGTCAATGCCTGAGGGGAATACAGTTGGCGGCTTCATTCAGATCACCCGAAACAGGCTTATACACAAAGACGCCATGTGATGCCATGTGGCTTTAGATCTTGGCTGTAGCAGGAGCACAAGATTGTCGTAACGAACTGGCATAGACACAAACGATGTGTCGGGCGCCTGGTGGCGCCGTTGTCGTTGGAGGGTCAGACCGTGTATTGGTGCTGCTGCACTTCCTGTTGCTGCTCTGCTCGTGCTACTGCTCTGCTGCTGGGAGTGATGGTGGAAGTGACTTCTGGACGTGATGCACCTGCTGCTGCCACAGGAAGCAGAAACAAGGCCCCAAAACCAACCGCCAACCCCAACCACAACCGGAAGCTCTGGAACCTATGCAAATCCCTTCGTCAGCTACCTCGGCCCACGTATTTCGTGCCTTGGACAAGCATCGACATCATCATCGCTTTGTCTTCTTCCTGTTAATGTTAATGTCATCATGGCTATTTCAAAAAAACCAATACAGCCTCAGGTGTTGCAAGGGAGATGTGAACGGAGCTGACCGCGGAGGCGCGGCTCTGATCTTGCCGGTGGTCTTGTGGTTGTGGTTGCGGTCACAGTGGTGGTCTTCGTGCTCGTGATGTCGTTGCCACAAATATAGTTCTGATACGGTGCTACAGATAGCACCACGGTTAACATACACATCGCTATTGAAATTGCTAGTGTTGAAGAAGCTTCAGTTGTTAGTAGTACTTCTCGATTACCTTATCGCTGCGATGTCCGTGCCCTTGTTCTGTTGATGTCCTACTATGACAGTGGCAGAATGATTATCCTTGTCCTGCAGAAACTGCTGGTGCTGCTGCACTACTGCTGTTGCTATATAGCTTTCCTCCGGTTTCCGGTGATATAGTTCCGGGCAGCAGCAGCAGCAGCAGAAGCAGGAGGTGGTGGTGGTGGTGGTGGTGGTGGCGCGAACGGCAATTGCTTGTAGTGTTTGGGAGACTGTTGCTGGGAGGACAACTCCCAGAACTCAGGCAAGCAAAGCCAAGAAGCTGCATCAGAGGCTGCGACGACAAGTGTCGCCGGGGCGAAGACGCGGAGAGCGCTGGGCTGAAAGAAGAAGAGGGCCAGAGTGCCCACACCTTGCACAAAGATGCGTTTGGGTAACATCACGACCTCACAAACGAATCAAGTCCCGTTGCTTTTTGAGCATGCTAGCATGTCTGGGAGGCTGCTATTGCTCCCATACGCCACACCACATCTCGAAATGAAACTGATACTTTGAAATGGCTTGGTTCCAGCCTTCGTCGGACTGAGCAGTCAGCCAACGAGCGGAAAGACACTGAGTGCTGTTCTTGCAGAGGTGAATCAACCACACAAGAAACACCATGTAGGCCCGCCGCATCCCTGACTCAAAAAGCTACAGTTTTTGATCCTTTGCCCGGAAGCAGCACACCCCGAGCCGGTACACAGGCAAGTCGGAGAGGTAAGGCCCAGTTACCGAGACAAAGGTCACGCACGCCGGCCACCTTCACCTGTTCTGGACTCTTTGGGCTGTGCCTCTCCGATATGTGTTCAGATGCGCATGGCGAGTGTGATGGTAATTACGTTGTTTTATCGGAACGGCGAGCAGTCCGAAGTCAGCCTTAGCATACCCAGTGGCAAAGTGTGAATGCGCTCCGTCTGCACGATGGTTAAGGGGTTGCAGGGGGGGGGGGGCGGGCGGGCTATGCGAATACCTGGGAACTTGAACTCAGAAGCTTCTAGCTGCTGCCAGCCCCGCGAAAACCTTTTTGAGTGCTGGGGCAGCCGGCCTTATAATACGCATGACCCACCAAAAAGCCTATCTCGATTTGCAAATTGTGAGTGTCGCAACCAAGTTCCACTCTGACCTTCAACCAGGACCGAGGGGCCCAGCTCAACGCAGGGCTGGATGCCTCCAAGGGCATGCCGTACCTTGCTTCCGTTTCAGTTCATGATCTCAAATCACCCGAAGGCTGAAGACTTGCAGGTTTGCGGCTTTGGCCGCCTTCACGGGGTTGGATCCCGAAATCAAGTTTGCCGTTTCATCTGTATGCCTTCGTTTCGAGGGATTCGGTCTTTCATGTCAATAGCTCCTGCCCAAAGAAAACCCAGTTTCCGCAAAAAGTCTATGTCCAAGTATCTTTCAAAACACAAGCTGCGACTCTCTCCCAATCTGTGCACCGAGGACGAAATAAGCCAAAATCATGCGCTTAAGCCTACGCCTGGAAAGCGAATTCCACAGACCTTCCTTAGCCCTGTTTCTTGCAGTCTGAGCGCATCTTGGAGGATGACACAGGGTCCGCCAAGCAGCCAGCCCCGAGCCCTTGCCAAAGAGAGAAAGAGAGACAGAGAGAGAAAAACAAACACAACTAGAGACCCAGTGTCCGAAAAAACATCTAGCACATAACGTCATCTCATCATTCATTTCATCCATCCATCCATCCATCCACCCACCCATCCACCCATCCACCCATCCGCCCATCCACCCACCCACCCATCCACCCATCCACCCATCCATCCATCCGCCTTCCCATCCAATCACATCCCATCCATCCGTCCATTCTATCCTTGCTGCTAATGTAAGGTCCTGATCAGATTAGTCTGCTGGTCCCCAATTATGCGCAGCTTTCTTCCTAGCCTGATCCCCGGCATGACGACTATTAGTAATATTCACAGACTACTAGTAACAATACTCTTTTTGAACCCAGACTCAAATCCTGCATCAGTTGGGAATCGGCACTCTTACTAATACAACTACCAATACTAACTCTAATTCTCTGGATGGCCCTGAGGCCAAAACTGCCTGGTTCCGGACTAAACCGCTTATGCGAGGAGGCCAAGCCATCGATTCTCCATAGCTGGTCTCCGCTACTTTTGGCCCATACCTAGTCCAGTAGTGAACGCTACGGAGTTTAAAGGGCTGTAGCTGCAGCTATTGCTGTGTGCTTTCTGTTCGTGCTGAGGCCCTAGTCCCACCTAGGGCGGGGGGGAGTGCAGGCTGATCAGAACAGCTAGTAGTGGTCGCGCTTTCTTGACAGCTGGGCTGAGAAGAAGCCACTTGGTGATAGAGAGTGGAATCTTGCAAGGCAATCTTGCAAGCCTTCTTGCTGCACAGAGAGCGATTTGCAAAACCCTTCTTTAAACCCTTCATAGTCATAATCCTTCTAGAATATACCCCTCGATAAAGCCCTCCTAAATCGCAAAGTCGGTTCCATTCAACAGGACATAACGCGGGAGAACGAAGTGAAGCAAGTCCCGAGGACCAAACCATGCTGCAAGGCACACATGTTTATTTCTTCTGCTGTTCATGCGGACATCTTGCGACAGGCGATCACAATTTATGTATGAGATCCTACAGTCCCACACACGCAGAGATGCGTGGCAGTGCGTGCTTGGGGCTCAAAGCTGTCACAGACTCGACCCTAACCCTCTCCCGGGCCCCTGCATCCCGGGCGCCGAGTCTAGCCCTTCCCTGCCTGAACTTCCTCCGAACCTGCAAATTTGGAAATGTCAATCGCTTCAGATCGCTTTCAAAGCCTTGCCTACGAGGCCGACGCCCAGACCTCGGTGGATGTAGATGTATATCTTGACATCATCGGTCAGCAGATGAAGCACAAGCTGCTGTTTGACAGGCCCGCTAAGGCTCGTGCCTAGGGTCTGGAGCAATGTATTCCGTAGTCTTGAAGGTGCACCGTTTTTTAAGTGTTCCGATAGGCGGCCCCCATACTTACTGAAGTTATCCACCCATTGTCTCTTCTCGGTTCATTAAACTCAACTCATCTGTTTCGATGTAGCTACCAGCAGCAACGCCGCATTCGAGCTCTGTCTCTGCAGCCGAAACCTTAGACTCAGTGAGCCAAAGCCTAACAATTACTGCTACCGGACAAGGCGTCGCTCGTTGCGGCAGCGCAGGAGGGCATTGCGCGGTCGCGCACATGCAGCGGACAGGTCCTTTATGTGATGGTATATGGTATACATGTACCGGCCAAACGTGAGTTTGCAACTTGACCGTGCAAGTGCAGGGCTTGCACTTCTGGTCCTGTCAGCATCTTCACTCCGTCCATGATGAGGGAAGGTGTAAGTGACACGTCAAGCCTCTGGATCCCTGGTAGCTGAGACTCGACACCTCGATCTCCGTTCCCTCATTCAGAGCCGCAAAGCGCAGCCAAGGAGCAACAAGCGCCAAGTTGGAATGTGGCGTGCACAATGCGCTCGCGCGGAGAGAGAGCCATGGCTGCAGCACGTCTCTTTTGCAAGTGTATGCGAGTAACCATCCAGAGCTGCGAATAAACTGATAGGAGTAGCTAGTGTCGGGATCTTGAAATAGCGTCATGGTCTATGCTTCGGACCGCTAGACACCAAAGCGTAGGGAACATCTGCAGAGCTCACGACCCACTTAGATGCGCTGCAACGTGGCACTGATTTAGTTGCTTGATTGTTTCGTATGTGACATGCTTTCTACAATCAACTGCCAGGGTGAAATGATGATTGCAGCTTTCGTGTTTGCAGACATGACCGGCATTCACACCGGCTTGGATTGTTGTACACTTGCAGAAATAAACGTGCAACTCGCAAGGGGGGGCGCTCAAGTGGATGCACGCAGAAGAAGCTCCTGCTCCTGATAGCTCCTGTTGTGCATGTCCGAAAAAACTCTTCCAATCCAACCCGGGGCTGAAGCCCCGAAAAGGCTCGGGCTGACGCTGCGCCTTGTTGCAACTGCTGTTTAAGTTAAATGACTGGCAGCAAAGGTGCGCTGCCAGTGCCTGATCGCTCTCGTCGTGGGAAGCAAAGGCATGGCCTGGGAATTCAAGCTTGCGGACTCGCAAAAGTCGTACATGCGAGGCGAGACTTATTTGGCTGTTTTAAGTGTGTTGATCCTGGCACTCCAAGATTGCCTGCGCAGGCACGCACTAGGTGAAACGACCAAACCACTTACCACATCATGTGGTCGCCGACTACATTCATGTTGACATGGGCCTGCATGTAGTCAAAAGCACGCTTTGAAAGACAAGGGCATCCGACACCAAGGCCTTGGAGCTACTCTTGCATGGTCTCTTTCCACTTCGTGTCTTCCCAGCTTAAATGGAACTTGTGTTCGTCAACATTTCTTAATGCCCAAACGCCCCGATGCTGATGACCTGCGGTGATTTCTCTGAGAGCACCGGCGTCCATACTTTCCCTTACTCGCGTGGTTCAAAGAGTGGCGCCTCTTTCGTTTCTGCAGTCGCAAGGGCTTGTGCCTGTGCTTTTAGTTGGCATGGCACCAGTGAGTCTTGAGGTGGGTGTTTTGCCAGGTTTGGGTTTCCACAGGCACTTGAACACCGTGGAGTGGCTTCTGGCGGGCTTTCTTCATCGATAGACGGAAGCGTTTCCCAGCCAGATGCATGCAAACTTACGCCAGAGACATCTTTGCACGTGAAACTTCCAAAGGCGGCACTTGCTTCCTCTAGCCTTCCTGAATGCCACTGAAAGGAGGAAACAGTGCCACAAACAATGGTCGCAAGTAGACAGCAGGTTTCCCGACTAAACGAATTTCGCAGACCCCTGAAGGCCAACTGCCGGTGTGCATGGCACTTTGCCGAGCGCTAAAATGATGCCAGATCCAAGGCACCGAAAGCGATCCAGGCGGGAGCGAAGGCAGAGTCCAGGGACAAAGCCTGCAAAGGCTCTGCAGGCAAGGCCTGGATCCTCTCTTCTCGGGAAGCGGATCTACGGAGTTTCGGGTCTACTTTTGATGGGGGACCGGTCAGCGAAGCTACGAGTAGCGTCTTTGCGACGCGGACCGATTCTCAGACTCCCCGTTTCGTGTCACACACAATCTTGAGAGCTGTCGTCGCAGTTCGAGTGACAATCGGTCGATCATCTGTCCGAACATATGTTCCTGCATGTAATAATCGTATTTATCTTCACGACCAGAGCACAGGCGGGAGATTTTGTCATTTGGCGACATGGATCAGGTAGAAGATCATTCGTATGGACTTGCCTTGTACACAGAACATGTCCCAAGCTTAGATTCTTGAACAGATCAAAACGGAGAGTGGCGGGTGAAATACGGGACGGATCCTCTTGCAGTCTAGAGCTGGCAGATGAGCATTTACCGAAGTCTTGTCGCCGACAGCCGGCCATCTTCAGCCTAAACGAGAAATCTAGCAAATCATCCTGATAATCTGCAGGCCAATGCTATCGATGCAAACACATGTCATGTCCTGATCCGAGATCCGTCGGACAGCATGGAGTTAGCATGGCTCTGGCTGGCCTTGTGCAAGAACCGCCTCGCGAGCTCGTACCTGAAAGGCTCAAGGATTGCACCGATGGCTGCAGCATCTTGCTATCGCCTTGTGCCAGGCTCCAAATGGTTCGGGTTGTTTGCTATGGTTTGCTGCAAGCCCTCACGAATTTGATTGACTGAAGTGGGGTGTCGACTCGGGCACAGGTTGTTTCCATGAGAGGTTCTTGGACTGTGTGCTGGATCCACTTGAGGTGGTGCCCCGAAACCATCCAATCAAAGCATATACGTTGGGGCAATTGCGATGCCCGATAAATGACATGCACAAGCAGAAGGAAGTATCACCCGGTGTTGGGACGCCGGCAAACCGAACCCAAGGCTGTTGTTGGGGCATCCCACAAGCACGATGCTGTACTTCGCGATTGTTGTTCGGAGGGGCCCTGGCTTGCCTCTCCATTGATCTCTAGCTGCAGACAAGACTCTTCCTGATCATGTAGTAGTAGCAGCCTGCACACCATGGGCATGTGCAGGCAAGCCTGAGGTTTACACACATTTATTGCGTTGCATCAGCAACTCATATGAGGGTCCACAGCTTCCCGGGCCCTGATAAGTCTCCACCACGCTGGCCAAGCACAGCTTACATGATGTAGGTGCGCTACGTCTCAACGAACCAACGAGACCACACTGTTAAGCTGGTCAACAAGCATCGCGGCCCCAGCATAGACTCACTAAGCGAAGTGTGCATGAAGATGCAGACAATTATCCAGTCTATGACTACAGGAGAGTACACGGACGGCACAGGTTGTTCCGCAGCGGATGTCGCAGCAGGGTTAACCGCTGCTTCGCTATCGGTACCGGGCGACTTTCGTGATGACCATGTTGGCATCACTACGCTCATTCGCATTTGCCCGTACAGCTGCATGACACTCTCGAATTGTCAGGCTACCAGGCAGAACCCTCAATAGCTTCGCTTTCATCACGAACGCAGGCGGCCTGCAGTGAACCAGGCCACCGCTGCTGTAGGATAAGCATTCATCAGCTGGTGCGCAACGTAGAACACCACCTTTACCGACAGGAATCTGTGTGGCACGCAAAGTAATCCCAAAAAGGTCGCAAGGAGCAGCATCCTGCAGCCAGCTGCGGTAGTTAACAGCTGCACTTACCCATCACCTATACCAACAACAATCCTGAACTCCTTGCCAGCCAATCTCGACCTGGACAAGATCTTTAAATCTGAAAACTTGCATCATCTGCAGATAGGTATCGTTGGTCATGTTCAACATCACCAGTGAAGATATATGTACCTGGGCCCAGTCGAGAGACGTGCGGAAATGGCGTGCGCAGAGAAGTTTTGCAGGAGTTCAGAGTTTGTGGCGACGAGCCTGACAAACCCTACATCCTCAAGAACAAGCCAGCATGGAGGCAGCGAGATGCAGCGAGTATACAGTATGTTGTGAAAAGGCTAAGTGCCTTTTGCGCAGCCACGACTGAACTACCGGCGACTACCGACTCGCACTCGTGCCACTCTGTTTTGTGTTGATGCAACACGCTATAAATCTGCCGTGGTGCCGGTAGGGCCGCCAAATGGTATGGATCGTCCTGCTTCAAGATCGAGGATGTGGTATGTAGGTTGCGTCCATGGTTATTAGGGCCCGCATCCGTACAGTACGACATTCATGCATAGTGGAGCGGGTTAGCAAATATAATATGGTTGGTGACAAGGTGTTTGCAGTCTTATTAGGCTCGTAAATGGCGCGGCGGAGGCTCTACGTGGATTCCTGCAATGTCACTTGAAGGTACTAACTCGAATCAAATTGACCTGGTGGCGTATTGTTTGACAGCTATGAAGAGTTCTATTCTATATAGACTAGGTGACCGAGAATAGCCGCGGCATGATATTGGCAACGACTAAAGTGACAGATCTGACAAGCCCGGCCAGAACGAAGCACAACACCAGCACAACCCGGAAGCGACTTGGATCCTGTGCAGATCGGTCGAGTGCATCAACGACTGTAGTGGCACCATGCTCCGGCGGGGAGCAATGCGGAGAAGGGGCGGGGTGGGCATGAGCGGGGTGGCCGGGCTACGGAGGATGAGCGTTCATGGAGGGTACGCGCGGGGTACGCACGGATACGCACGGGGTACGCCTCCCACGTACCCCGGTTGTTTGAGAGACTGCTTGCCAAGTAGTAGCTCGCCTGCTTGATAACTTGTCATCCCATGCACCCATCTATGCATTAATGTGCTATCCATTGCAAGTACGGACAACAAACATGCGCGATTTGATAGAACCAATTCTCCGAAGGGTGTCGTTTCAGAGTATTTGGTGCTGTCAAACTTGTGCGTGAGCTGGGCAACCCGAAGCCCCCAACCCTGATAAGGCCCCAACCACCGAGACCAAGAGAGACCCAAGGTGGAGCTAGGACCTGGGGATGTCCTACACTCTCAGCCTTACGGCTCAAAGGCAATCCTGTTGATACGCCTCCCAGCGTTCTGAATCGACAAGCAGGTCCACCGGATCCAGAATCTGCAATGGAGTCGCCGGGTTCTGACAGCTAGGTCCGGAATGAGGATTTGCAACCTGTGCGTTTTTCGAGGATGCGGACAGCGAAGACCGGTTCGATAACACCACTTTTTCTTATATATATATATATATAACGTATACAGAGGGTATTATATAAAGGGACATTCCAAAAGGTATTTTACAGCGTATTCAATTCCAGATGGCGCTTTATCATTCTGTTGAAGCTTCTGATGTGCATGTTTGGCTGACTCAGGCGTTTGTGAAGATTCACGTTAGGAGAAGGCCATCATGCATGATCTACGTAGACTCCAAACTTGCATGAAGATCATGCATACATGACGTTTGTTGCAGTCTGAGAAAAATTCGATCGTCCATGGGAAGCCTGTAAGCCCTTCTGGTGTCTCAAGCCTTCTACAGGTTATGAGCGCCCAACTACGTTTAAACCCAGGATCGCAAGCTGGAAGGCCCAGCGTACTGGAAGGCGAGAGCTCAGGACCGGCTTATGGTGCAGCAGGACGTGGGGGTGAGAGTGCTTCGTCATCTGCCCTTCCGAACGGAGTGACTGCAAGAGAAACAGCTGTTAGTGTGGATGCAGGGCATGCGAGAGTGGAGAGCTCGGGACTTGAGCCAACCGGACCGGTCGTTACGAGTACGGACGGAACTTCGGGTTTAGGGGTTGAGGTACAAGACACCAATTCCCAGCAACCACAGCAGCCCCAGCAACCAGAAACACCACAGCAGCGAACAAACCCAGAGCAGCAACGACTTGCAACGCCGGCAGCTCAGTCTAATCTGGAACAGTCTCCAACGCAGCAAGATGTAGTACCAGTTCGTGACGCTCACCGACAACCCCAACTACATGATCGCGTGGCAGATGGTGTTCAGCAAAGAGCACATCAGTCGGTTGTGAGACGTGAACTGGTTGAGGAGGTACATGTGACCCAGCCAGCCTATGCAGACAACAACCTTACAGGAGGCGAAGATCAAAATGGTGCAAGGGCCTGGTTTGCGCGGGTGAGTGAGGTGATCCAAAGGCGAGTGAGTGGTTACTCCATGTTACTCCAGTGATGGAGCAAGTTCAGTCACAAGGACGCCAGCCTCAGATGCGCGGAGGACGGCCTCTCCAAGCCGAGGCGTCACCTCAGTCGGTTTGGCACTCGCAACCGGCAACACCAACGGCGTCGCAGGATCCCCTTATGCCTCAAGAGGTTCGGGAGGCTATGTCGGCGTGGACGCAGAGGCCTTCTTTGCTGACACCCAAGCCGAGGAGGCAAGCGGAGGAATCGTCTAATGCCTCCCTCAGCCAGGAAGTGATTATGGAGGAGGTGCGAAAGCAGGTTAAGGCAGCTCTGGATGAACGCGAAAGTGAAGTGAAGAAGTTGTATGATGAAAACCAAGAGCTGAAGCAGGTCGTGTTTGCCTTGCAGCAGGAGATGAGTGAGGCCGTGAATGACAGGGAGCCACGGACCTTGATGGATGGAAGTGCGGGACCTCGAGGCATGGAACCTGGGGGCAATCCCGCTCTTGAACATCAAGGGGCACCGATGCATGTACGGCCTCCTCCTGGACTTCCTGCACAATCTTCTGTACCTGGGGGTGAACTTCTCAGTCAGGGAGCTGGTGAAGCACTTCCGGGTCGTAATAGGCCCTTTGAGAAAGTGGCGGAGGGCGATGGTCGCAGAGAACGACTAATTCCTCCTGCTGGACTTCTGGCACAATCTCCTGTACCTGGGGGCAATCCTAAGGAGCCTGGCCGCGGTGAGAGCAGTCAAGAGTTCCAACAAGGACCCATGGGTATGAGTGGACACAGCGAAGGAATCCGTCACGAAGAAGGTGAAGGACCTGGCGCGGGTGCTACGCTTGGAGAGGATAATGCCATGGTGGACCATTTGCACCTTCTGGTGCAAGGAATGAGACAACTTCAGCAGCTCCAGATGAACCGCAAGGACCACGGTGAGGCCGAGGCTGTGAAGGGGAGTGTTGAATTGCAGCGAATGCCGGAACCGGGGGATGCGGCGGTGGAGTTCAATGACTGGATGTACATAACGGAGCAGCAGTTGGGGGCCCTGACGGACAACGCGAGTTCATGGTTCTCCAAATGCTTGTCCTGCGCAAGAGAAGCTTATGTACGCTATCAAGGGGCCTCAGCTTTAGAACGCCTGAGTGTGACTCCGGTGTTGACAGAGGACCTCAAGGGTGAGAAGTGGTTCCGGCTGGAGCGTCGGGTCCTGTCGCTTCTCCTTGCAGCCATGCCGAAGGCTGTACGGGAGGACACAATCACACACAGAGTGGAAAGCGTTGCAGGAGTACTTTTTCGCCTCCACGTCATCTACCAGCCGGGCGGGACAATGGAGCGGACGGCCATCCTGAAGCACTTGGAGGGTGCCCCTGGCTCGGATGATCCCGGCGAAGTGGTAGCTCAGCTGCGAAGGTGGAGGCGCTACTTGGCCAGGGCCGAGGAGATGTCGATCGCTTTGCCGGATGCGAGCTTACAGCTTCGAGGGATAGAGTTGATTGTGGCCAAGGTTTTGGAGAAGTTCGCGGACGTGAAGTTTAGATTGGCCCTGGCAAGAAATGAGCTCAGGCTTTCCTCGTCACCTACCTCGGACACGGTGTTGAAGTACTACCAGCACGCCTTGGCTGAGCTCCAGCAAGTGACCCCAAATGTGAAGAACAATCAAGAAGGAGCCCGGCTAAAGGGAGCGAGTGCAAACGCAACGACATCATCAGGGACGGGAGGTTCGGGATCTCCCACTGCGTCGCCAAAGAGAGGCAAGAACCCCTGCAAGTTCTTTCAGAGTGAGGCTGGGTGCAAGCGAGGTGCCAACTGCAGCTTTGCCCATGAGTTTCTTTCAAAGGCTGACCGCAAGCAACGGTGTTGGACTTGTGGCGCGGCCGGCCACCGCCAACAGAACTGCCCCACAGTCAGTGGAGAAGGGGGCAAGGGAGGTGGAAAGCACCAGGGCCAGACGTCTTCGGCACCCTCGACGAGTACGGTCACGGCGGCCAGTATGCAGTCAGCAAGCACTGAGGCAACCCAGACAGCTCAGGCTACCTCTACGGCGGCATCCTCCACTACCACATCGGCTACCTCGCCACCGACAGGAGACGAGACAGCAGCACATCGAGAAGAGATGAAGAAGCTTCTCAAGGAGGCGAGCTCTATGCTCAGTAAAATCCAGCTGATGGCAGCGCGGGTGGAGGACACAAACAAGGCCACCGAGGACTTGGAGTTGTTGTTGAGGTCGGCTGGAATGGACCAACATGGTTTAGCCCTACTGGACTCTGGCGCTTCACACCCTTTTCGCAGTCCCGTGAGTGCCGGTGAGTTTGATCAAGCAACCAACGTTGGGGTGGAGTTGGCGGACGGTCAGATGGTGGAGCTCAGACAAACCACCACAGGAACGCTCCTAAGGGAAGCCGGGAGCAGTCCACAAGCTCCCATAGTCCCACTAGGTTCTCTAGTGCAACAACTCGGCTGTTCGGTCAGTTGGTCGAGGAAGCGCGGTCTTCAAGTGGTACATCCAACTCACGGGGACCTCAAGATTAAGATGAAGGGCAGTTGTCCGTACATCTCGGAGATGAAGCGCTGCGCCTCATCGCAGAGATTGAGGACAAGAGTTTGGAGAAGCTACAACAGGCGACTGTAAGGAGCCTGTGGTCGTCTTCATCTACTACAACCGCCGTGCCGTGGACCACAAGCCTTGATGCCTACGTGAATGACGGAAAACGAAGCAGCGCGTTGATGGCGACGATGGATGTAAATTTCCCTATATCCTTGCATGGAGACTAGTTCGGAGAGATTTGGGTTTGTGGGCCCAGCGGATTTGGACTTGAGCGACAAGGCGGGCTTGAACTACCTGAAGGCCCTGCCGGTGAACAGGAAGGCCAGAAGAAGGTTGCAGGGGTCGCGCTGGATAGTCCATCTCTACGACG
Source organism: Symbiodinium sp. CCMP2456 (assembly GCA_905221635.1). NCBI lineage: Eukaryota > Dinophyceae > Suessiales > Symbiodiniaceae > Symbiodinium > Symbiodinium sp. CCMP2456. The sequence goes on along the minus strand of CAJNDV010031236.1, from coordinate 10,243 downwards.
GAAAGAACGAGACTGCCTCCGAGGAGTTGAAGAAGCTTGAGACTGAGAACGCTGTGGTTCTGGAAATTGACCTGCAGCGATCTAAGGTGTACAACATGACGGGTTGGAGCAACATCATGAGGGCTTTGCTGTGGGCCGGATGTCGTGGCCAGCTGGAAGGCCTTTTGGGAGGCCCCCCGCGAAAGGGTGGCGATGAGCTGAGACACAAGCTGATGTATTTGTGGATGGTGGCAGAAAGGGGTGCAGCAATCCGCAACCTGAGAAGGCCCTTCCTGTTCATGGAGTACCCGGGTAAAATGGATTTCTGGAGCCTCCCAGAGTGGCGAAACTTCCGAGATGAGTACCAGCTTTCGCATGTGGAGGTGAACGCGGGACATGGTCATGTGTTTCATGGGGCCACCAACATGAACTTCAGAAGCTATTTCAAGAACACCGAGATCCCCAAAGGAGACCCTCCAACAACATGGACTACAGCCTTTATGAAGGAGATCCTTGAAGGGGTGAAGGAATGGATCAGGTGGCCAGATCAAGTTCGACAAGCACAGCTTCTTTGCAAAATGGACGGCAGTCTTGAAGAAATGAGCGAGAGGGAGCTCAAGCAATGGGCCAAGCACGTGAGGGATGGTCACGTGCCATTCAACAAGCGATGCCGAACCTGCGTTACAAACGCAGGTACGGGAAGGCCACACAGACGGGTCTCGAACCCTTCGGCCCATGTCCTAAGTGTGGACGTGGCGGGACCGTTTCGACAACGAGGAATTGATGCCGACGGCAAGTACCGCTATGCCCTAGTGGGATCCTACTGTATGCCAAGGCTTGAGGGGTACAAAGACGTGGACATCTCTCCAGTACACCCAGAAGCCGATGGAGAATGTGATCCAGGTCCACTACACCCAGAAGCTGATGGAGGACGTGATCCAGGTCCAGTACACCCAGAAGCCGATGGAGGACGTGGTCCAGGTCCAGTACACCCAGAAGCCGATGGAGGACGTGATCCAGGTCCAGTACATCCAGTAGACGATGGAAGAGGAGTAGGCCCAGTGTTCCAGGAAGATGATGGTTTCTTGGCCGAGGAGGAGGAGCCTGAACCATTTCCAGAGGAAGATCGGATGGATCTGGACCAAAAGAATGAGGACTACTGCAAGATGTACAAGGAAGTCTTTGACCAGGTGGGCGACGAGATGGAGTTTCAAACCTTGCTCTATGTGGTACCTTGAGATCGCGGCAAAGGTTGATGTGAACGCAGCCATGAGGCGGATGTACCTACAAGTTCGTCAAGAAGGACATCCCATCACCCGTGTCCACTCGGACCGCGCGAGGGAACTGAAATCTGCGGCTCTCCGGCAATGGCTCTACGAGAAGGACGTTTGGATCACTACTGGTGAATCGCAGACACCTCAACAGAATGGCAGGGCCGAGGCCATGGTCAGGAGTGTGAAAAGGTATGCAAAGGTGCTGTTGGGAGCCTCTTCATTACCGAGAGAATGTTGGCCCTTGGCAATGAGTTATGCTGCTCAACGGCAAAGAAAGCGATCGTTGGGACAGCCTACTACCAAGGACCCCACCTTCGGAGCCAGGGTCGCAGTGAAGTCAAAGGTCTTTGGAACTGGAGGATCCTATGATCTAGACCCTCGGCGCGAAGGTCGGTTTGTGGGCTACAGCAGTGACGTGAAAAATGGTTTGGTCGTCAGATATGATGATGGCACTTTTGTTACGAGTTGCCATGTCCGCGAAGGTTTGGTCGATGCTGAAGCCCTTGCAGATGACGGCCCGGTGGAGGTTGAGCTACCAATGCCTGAAAGGAGGTTGAGAACCAAGGCCCGGTTAGCACTGATCACCAACCCGTACGAGGACATCGAAGCCTACGCGAAGGAACTGGACGTTGAGGAAATGTATGAGCCCGGGGACGTGTTGAATCTTTGGGAGAAGCTGAAGACTATTCCGCGACCAACGAGAAGAGGCGCAAGGTCTATGGTGGTCAAGGACAACGGAGGTTCCTTCTATGCGGGCTGCTATACACATGGTGGCGTTTGTGGTATCATGAAGTTGACAAGGCAGCTACCAAATGTCACCGCGTACCTGGTGAAGGCGGCAAAGGAGATGACCGGGAATGGCAACTTTGGGAGTGTGGCCGTGGTAGAGACTGTGAGTATGGCACCGCACCGCGACAGTCACAATCAAGAGGGAACGCTCAACACCGTGACAGCCTTGACTGACTTCAGCAATGGTCAGGTATGGGCGGAAAAGAAGGAGGTGGACTACAGCCACGGCGATGTTTGGAGAGAAACAAGGCCCGGACAGTGGAAACGAGGAGTTCTACATGAATTAGCTCCAGGGAAGGCAGTGTCGTTTCCCCCTGGGCAATGGCATCAAACAGAGCCATGGGAAGGACGCCGAGTCGTCCTCCTCACCTACACCCCCCGCCTCACTCATTTGAGTGAAGAAAATGAGAAAGAGTTGCGGGGATTGGGCTTTGATCTACCGCCTCGGGAAGACAAACTACCACGTGCTGATGAGGATGAGGCCAGTCCATCGATGTTTACCCCACCTCGGGAGGAGGATGAGACTACGTGGTACTCAGGTTTGGCTAGGCTAAACGAGGATCAGAAGGATCTACTTGAAGAACTACAAGAACGGGCAACCACCTTGAGGCGCCTATTAGAAGAGGAAGAGATTCTTCTGAAAGAGTACCGTCGTATGGGGAGGCAAGTCACTGAGGAGGCAAGCCACACGCACCAGCTGCTCATTGACATGATTGAGCAAACGGCGGATGAGATCACCCGGGCCGAGCGAGAAGAAGCGACATGCTGTCTGAAGGGCATTATGTCTGAACCTTCGGAGGGACCGGATGTTGAGGACATAGAAAAGCACCTCAGTGAACTTGAAGGAGAACTACAAGTGGTCTTGAATGTGCCTTTGGATCAAGTCAAAAAGAACATCCAGGTGTGGCTTCCAGCCATTGACAAGGAGCTCGAGGTGCTGTTCAAGAAGGGAGGAAATGCCACGTTGAGGAAGATTCCCTTGAAGGAAGCAAAGGAACGTGAACGACGAGGCGAACTTACTATCGTGCCAAGCAAGCTTGTATTTACATGCAAGCCCCCAAATCAAGGAGAAGCACCCAAGGCCCAGGATGGGGCGACGCCAAAGGAAGGCAAGGCGAGATGGAGAAGGAAGTGTCGCCTTGTTCTGTGCGGCAATTTTGCCGAAAGACCAGAAGGACAAAGCCAGGCCGAGCTCTACGCTGCAGGAGCTTCAGCAGACTCCATGCGAGTAGCCCTTACCCTGGCGAGCGTTTGCTACTGGGCAGGGGCAGGCTCCGATATCAATGGAGCATTTCTTCTGGCTCCTTGGCCAAAGCACATGAGGAGATACGCGACAGTCCCGGCGAAGACATTCATCATGGCCAAAAGGGCTTCCGAGGATGAAGCATGGGAAGTCGATCGGGCATTATATGGCCTGAGGGAAAGCCCGGCTGTATGGAGTGACTTTAGAAGGCAGCGGCTCAAAGGAGCGAAGGTGCCGTGGAAAAACGGCCATCTGGTGCTCAAGGCCACCATAGTCGACCCGGAGGTCTGGATGATCCTCTACTGTGTCGAAGGAGCCTCGGACGTGCTGGCAGGCGTCTTGGTGACCTATGTAGATGATTTGTTGTATCTAGCTGAGGAGCAGGTCATCATCACCGTGCACGCGTGGCTTTGTGAAGAATGGCCGAGCAGCCCTCTGGAGTGGACAACAGATGGGACAAAGTACCTCGGGGTCGAGATTGTGCAAAGGGAAGGACATTTCCTAATCCCCCAACGTGGATACTTGGAAAGCTTGGTGAGGAGCTATGACTTGGAGCCTGGAGAGCATGTACATTTGCCGTGCCCTCGAGAATGGTTGGTTGATGATGGTGATGACGAGCAGGCCACCGATCAGGAGGAGTATACCCCTGAGGAGCTAAAACGAGCTCAGAAGGTCACGGGCGAACTCCTTTGGGTCACAAGGGCAAGGCCTGACATCCTGTTTGTGGTGACGATGATGGCATCAGCATTAACCAAACGTCCATGCCATGTTTACCGAGTGGGCATGAAGGTGATGGCATACTTGGCGGCATCTGTTGAAGTGCAGCTACAACTTGGAGGACGACAGCCGGTGCAGCAATCGCAGACAGCGGCAGCAGCAACAGACCCACAAGCACCACAACACTGCGCAAACATAAGGTTGAGGTTAGAGGGGTTTTCGGACGCGTCTTTCGCGCCGTTTGGAGGCAGATCCTACGGTGCCTCGGCAATCTCCCTGAACGGCTCAGTTGTTTCGTGGAAGTGCGGGAAGCAAGCCTTCACTACGATGTCGGTTGCAGAAGCAGAACTATACGAAGCAGCGCAGACAACCCTGCTGATGAAAGGAATTCACGCGTTGATCAGCGAGATTGTCAGCGAGGAGGTGCCCCAAGCGCTGTACGTGGACAACAGTGCCTCAGTATCCTTGATTGGAGGTTGTCAAGGGTCATGGCGGACACGTCACTTGAAAGTAAGATGTTCTTTCATCACCGACATGGTTCAGAAGGGTGAGCTGATGGTGAATCGCATCAGTGGACGGTTTCAGTTGGCAGATTTGCCAACAAAGCTACATGGAAAGGTTCGCCTTGCTGAACTTATGGGCCTTTGGGGATTCGTTGGCGGTCCCTTGGCAGGAATCAACAACAGGGTGAAAGTAGCGACCCTGCTGTATCTCATCGTGGCCTTGCAGGCCACACCTACAGAGGCTACAGAAGTGAAGGAGGCGGGCGAAAAAGGCGGCGTGAAGCTAGCTGGACTGGACGAGCTTACGCTCGTCACCTTGCTGGTTTGCATTGCCGCGGTCAGCATTTGGGAGCTGCTAAAGCGGATTACATGCTGGATGCTGGGAATCAGAGAAGAGACGACAAAAGAAAGGAGGCTTCGAAGACTCGAGACCTGGCGAGAACCGCAGCTCAGGAGGAGCTGGATCGCGAGTGCCTGAGGAGAGAAATCGAGGTCGAGACAGATGCCTGGCGCCGACCGTTGAAGGCCGTTGCCAGTGTCCCAGCACCAATCCCCGGACCGAGCATGAGATCTACGGCGGTGCAGACCCTACCAGTGCAAGAGCCCGAACCACGAGTTGTTTACAGAACCCAACTGGCACCTGAGGGAGTGCCAGTGAATCAGTTCTGGAAGACAACAGATCATCGTAGTCGGGTTCACACCAATCGAGATTGCCATGGCCTTCGTAATGCTGGAACGGTATTTTTGACTGAATACTGTAACTACTGCGAAGGTCGCCGTCCTTTGTTCACAAGACAGGGGTGAGGAGTGCAAGGATTTCCGGCTGTGACCTCGATGGAGACGTTGACACATTTAGATGCCAACATAAGGCCGTCTGGTTACGTGCTACAGATGCAAGGTTACTCGTGGAGCGAGTAAGCACCAACGATGGCTTCGCCTCTTTCCATGTAAAGTGTGGTTCATGCCGAGGGCAGGACCCAAGGAGGAGTGTTGAAGCTTCTGATGTGCATGTTTGGCTGACTCAAGCGTTTGTGAAGATTCACGTTAGGAGAAGGCCATCATGCATGATCTACGTAGACTCCAAACTTGCATGAAGATCATGCATACATGACGTTTGTTGCAGTCTGAGAAAAAATCGATCGTCCATGGGAAGCCTGTAAGCCCTTCTGGTGTCTCAAGCCTTCTACACATTCAGAGATACGGCAAAATACGGGTAGATATGAAGAGGTATTCTATTAGGGCATTCTGCAGGATATTCTGTAGGGTATTGGGTAAAAAATAACTGGTATTCTAGAAGGTCCATAGGCTCTGGGGTATTCAATGAGGTATATATGGGAGGAGTGTACAATGTATTTCCTAGGGAAATCTATATGACATTCTTAAGGTTTGTGGAAAGTGTAGATCGGTGCAGAACCCTCTTGATTTCCCAACCAGAATATGAATATTGTTGCCAAATAAAGGGTAGACGTAAGTATGCAAAATATGAGGTATATAGTATGATCAAAGCATGCCCGCAGTGGCAGGGGGGCTCCGGCTCAGAGCGGTAAACCCCTTGTTTATACGTCCTGGGCTGACGTGTCCCCCAAACCTCCCGTGGATATGGGGAGCCCTCATCTGGGGCCAGGCGCGCTCCGAAGAGCGTTCAGCGGAGATGGAGACGTACGACGAGGCCAGGGAATTCTTGTGACAGGAGCTCTTTTCTGATACCAAGAGTAAGTTAGCGGGACATGGACATTTCTTCGTGTCTTAGAGCATGACGTAGAGGACTGTCTTTTTTTTTAAGGCCGGGGTGGGAAGACCAGACTTCTTTGTTTGAAGGTTGGGGGGAGCTCCACCCCTTTTTCTTGGGCATACCCTCTCTTGGATTTTTGCAAAAGTAAAGGAAATAGTCAGGATGTCTTTCCCTTATTTATTTAGAAAGAAAGGAAGTCTTTTCTTGCCGATTCAGGGGTAGGTGGAGCTCTCTTTCTTTCTCGTGAAGT
>CAJNDV010031235.1:26800-39357 GCA_905221635.1 Symbiodinium sp. CCMP2456 | reverse complement strand
CACAGAGCATCCATGTGCCAACCATGATAACGTTCCCACAAACTCCATCCGTTCCCACAGAGCATCCATGTGCCAACCATGATAACGTTCCCACAAACTCCATCCGTTCCCACAGAGCATCCATGTGCCAACCATGATAACGTTCCCACAAACTCCATCCGTTCCCACAGAGCATCAATGTGCCAACCATGATAACATTCCCACAAAACTCCACCCGTTCCCACAGAGCATCCATGTGCCAACCATGATAACGTTCCCACAAACTCCATCCGTTCCCACAGAGCATCCATGTGCCAACCATGATAACGTTACCAGAAACTCCATCCGTTCCCACAGAGCATCCATGTGCCAACAATAAATCCGAAACCCGTTTCGCTCGAGAGGGTTGCAACTTAGTCTTAATTTTTTAAAAAATTGACTTGGGATAAGACTGGTTTTGCTGTTTCGCAAACCGCTAAAACACTGTAAATACCGATACAATCGTCCCCTTGACTAAGTTCCAAGACAGCCGTTGCGCGGCAAGACGAAGGGACTGAACGGGGCTTAGGGTTTCGAGTTTTGGCGTCGGGCTTGGGCTCAGGGTTCAGGTCATCGTTTACCATTTTTAGTCTGCCGCTTGGTGTTTGGGTTTAGGGTTTAGGGTGTAGGGTTTAGGGTTTATAAGGGTTTAGGGTTTAGGAGTTTAGGGGTTATAGGGGTTAGGATTTACAGTAGAAGCCAGAGAGATGCTGAAACCTAAACCCAGGGTTTAGGGTTTAGGGTTTAGTGTTTAGGGTTTAGGGTCATAGGTCATGCTCCTGGTACCCTTGAGGTAAAATATAAGGGGTCCTAGCACTGGTTATCCTACATTCATCGTCCAACTTTCTGGGTTCGCTGTAGGGGTTGTAGGGTTTAGGGGGTTTAGGGTTTACCTGTGGCCCAAAAGACCTACCTTTTTTAAGGATCATTTTTTATATAGAAACCATGAGAAGGATCCCTAAAAAGGTAGGTCTTTTCGGCTACAGGTAGGGTTTAGGTTTTCGGGTCCAGGGTGCAGGGCTTGGCTGTGAGGGTTTGGAGTTTCAGGGTTTAGTGTTTAGGGTTTAGGGGTTTAGGGGTTTGGGGTTTAGGGTTTAGGGTTTAGATTAGAGCTTTTAGGGTTTAGACCAAGGGTGCGCGGCTTCAGGGTTTTCAGGGTCATGGTTAACGGTGTGGGGCTTTGGACCTTTGAAGGTTTCGGGCTTCAAGTTTCAGGCTTCGCGGGTGCAGAAGGGCACCCAGGACAGTAGCTCAATAGAGAACCCTAAATAATTACCAATAATATTCGTTAGGGTTCCTTATCAATGAAGTATATAGCGCCCAAAAACCCCATTCTAGTCATTAAGGCCCCTATAGTAAACGTCTTCCGCAGCCTTGTCTTACCCGATCCATGGTCGTCACTGCCGGTCTTGCACAGTCGTCGCAATTCAATAGGCGGAGGCCTCTTAATACGATCCCTCCATCCTCCTAAACCTTAAACCCTAAACGCTACACAGCGATGCCGATTTAGGGATTCTGGTTTCCATGGTTTAGTTGTCAGAGTGTTTCAGGTGTTGTCGGCTGCAACTGCGAACTTTTATAGTCGCAACAGCCTCATTTTGGGGCTTCGAGCTAAAAGCGATTTAGGATTTAGAGTCCCGGGTTTAGGGTTGAGGGTCCCACTTAGCCTTCCACATGTCGTGTTGTTCTGCTCCACTTCACCCTAAACCCTAAACCCTAAACCCTAAACCCTAAACCCTAAACCCTGAGGCACTTTCGCTATGAGACGGAACTGCCGCGTGGCTCCTGGGACACTCATGAGAGCCCATTGCCACGTGACCGTCCGTTATCATTGGGCCAGGATTGGCCGCAGAGAGTCGGTTTAGGGTTTAGGGTTTAGGGTTTAGGGTTTAGGGGTTTAGGGTTTAGGGTTTAGGGTTTAGGGTCATCCAGCATAGGCGACAAGCTTCCACTAGAATGCGGGCAAGCCCTCAGCCTATAATATCATAGCTTTGCAATCTCCGCCGAGAGATCAGTTTAGCACGCTGAGCCGGCATACTACACCGCTGCTGGGCATCGAGCATAGAGAGCTGTAGCGTACAAGGATCCTGTCATTGTACTGCGTTTTCAATGTCAGGCGCAGCCACAACCTAGAACATTACAGAATCAAACCCTAAACCCTAAACCCTAAACCCTAAAACCCTAAAACCCTAAACCCCTAAACCCTAAACCCTAAACCCTTTTGGTTTTGGGGTCCAAGGCAAGCTTAGGCCATGAAGTAGGGTGTTTGGTTTGGTTCAGAGCTATGAAAGGGTTCAGGGTTTCGAGATTTACGATCATTACCTTAAATCCCAAATTAAACTCCTGAACCCTAAACTCCTAAACCCTAAACTCCTAAACCCTAAACTCCTAAACCCTAAACTCCTAAACCCTAAACTCCTAAACCCTAAACTCCTACACCCTAGACCCTAAAACCCTAAACCCGAAGGAGGATGAGCTCAGCAAACGCAGCCTTGTGGAACACCTCCTCCGCGCGTCGCCCCGTGAGGCTGCCCTTTAGGGCTCTCCGGCTTTAAAGGGGGGTTTAGGGTTTGGGGTTTAGGGTTTAGGGGTTTAGCGGTTTAGGGTTTGGGATTTAGGGTTTAGGGTTGAGGAGGGGCTGCAGAGCTTAATTAAGAAGTCAACCTTGAGTCATATAAGGGCCTTAATAGTTTCCTATTACTCTTTTTGGTGGTTCCTTACTATAATCATAGTACAACATACCTCAAAACCCTATTCTAACTGTTGAGGCCGTTGCATGGTTAGGGTGTTTGGAATCTGTCATAGGCCCAGCTGTCAAGAGTGCTTCATCAAGCGTTTTTAGGATCTTTGAGAGGGTTTAGGGCTTAGGGTCTAGGGGAAAGGGACCGGTGTTAAAGGCAGGATTTGCGGTCCCTAAACCCTAAGCCCCAAACCCTAAACCCCCCAAACCCTAAATCCTAAGCCCTAAATCCTAAACCCTAAACCCTAAGCCCCAAAAACCCTAAACCCTAAAGCCGCCAAGATCTTGGTAGGTGCTATTGCGCCATCGCCTTCTGGGAGATCTGCGAAAGGTTCTGTCACTCGGTTTAGAGTTTAGGGTTTAGGGTCTAGGGTCTAGGGTTTAGTGTTTAGGGTTTATCTGCGAAAGGTTCTGTCACTCGGCTGAGGGTTTAGCGTTTAGGGTCTAGGGTTTAGGGTTTAGTGTTCAGGGTTTATCTGCGAAAGGTTCTGTCACTCTGCCTGATGGTACCCTTGCAGCCCAGTTGCCACTATGCTCGGTTTCTGGTATGGTCTGGCGTTTTGGATCTATGTGTACGCTATGGAGTTCTCCTGAACCCTAAGACCCTGAACCCTAAACCCTAAACCCTAAACCCTAAACCCTAAACCCTGAACCCTAAACCCTAAACCCTAAACCCTAAACCCTAAACGGCCCTAAACCCTAAGATACCCAGCCACTGCATACCAAAGGAGGCTTGAAGGTGTGAGTCCTGGAGTTCTGTGACGAAAGCCTTCCCGGTTTTTATGTGTTTGGGGTTTAGGGTTTGGGGTATAGGGTTGAGAGTTTAGGGGTATAGACCCCGAATCATGGGAAAAAAAACTGTCCCTTTCCAGCGAGCGTGCTAAAAAGTGGTGAGCGAAGGGGCCAAAGTTGAGCGAACTCAAGAACTTCCCAAACCCCAAGGGTAGGGTTCTGGGTTTAGGGTTTAGGGTTCAGAGTTCATGTACCCAAATAGTATATACCTGGGCCTTAAACTAGTATAGGTACTTTGGGAAAGCTTAAATCCCAAACCCTGAACCCTAAACCTTCTACCTTGAAGTCTTATAGAACCCTATAGATCCCATACGAGAACCCTTAAGGGAACCCCCGAGACCCTGAGCCCTAAACGACTCTAAACCCCGAACCGCAAAGAACATCGGGTTCCTCATTATCAGTATACTATAAAGGAGCCCCAGTCCATGCTCTAATTATCAAGGCCCCTAGACTAAACCCTGAGCCCGAACTCCTGAACCCTAGACTTGTAAAGCCCTAAACCCCAAGGCTCTACGCCCCTACTTGGAGGTTCATGGGTAGTTTTTAGTAGGGTTATAAGTCCCCTAATATGGGTTATAATTAAATTACCCTACTTATAACCCCACTTATAACTACCCCCTAAACCCTAAACCCTAAACCCTGTAGAACCCTTTAAAGGAACCCTTAAAGGAACCCCATAACCCCGCTTATAACTACCCATGAAGCTCCAAGTAAGCCTTAAACTGCAAGGAAAATGAAGTCTAAACCCTAAAACCCCTAAGCCCTAAACCCAACCCCTAAACCCCCAAACCCCTAAACCCCCAAACCCCTAAACCCTAAACCCTAAACCCCTAAACTGCAAGGAAAATGAAGTCGCGGGAGCAGCTGCTTCTCGCGCTCTGCGATGCCCGTGCGATGATGGGCTGTCCCATCGAGCTCTGAGCTTGCAGCATGCTCAGGGGCCGGTTATTAGCCGGTTATTAGGGCTTAGGGTTTACGGTTAGGGACCTAAAATGGACATAAGCATAAGCATGTGATGGGGATATCCTTAGTTTTTTGGGCTTCATTATAGGGAGGTTTATATGGGATATCCCTATCCTAATTTATGCTTACGTGCTTTTCTGAGGCCCCAGGTTAACGTTTTAGGCTTTAGAGTTCAGGGGTGGGCTCGGAGCGTGCCTTAACGCTCCATGGTACCTATCCCTTTATAAGGGATGCTTACTATAAGGGTTCTATAAGAGTTGATATGTATTATCGGAAGCCTTCTGAGGGGGCCTTACAGCACCGCGTATAGCTACCCATGAACCTTCAAGTAGGCGCTCCCCCAGTGCCAGCACCTATCATGACCTGCCCTAATGTAGCGGCGGGTTTAGGGTTTAGAGGTTTAGGGTTTAGGGGTTCAGGGTTTAGGGTTTAGGGTCATCAGACATGGGCTATGGGGTATGCTACTTGTAAAATTATGCAGGTACTTAAACTGGGCTGCTGCCACTAGTTGTTCAGACGAAGCAAATTCATCAGACCTCATGTTAAACCCTAAACCCTACCTTAACCCCAAATAACCTAGCTTGAAAGACTTATATACAGAAACTATAATAAGGAACCCTAAAAAGGCAGGTTCTTTGGGGTCCAGGTAAACCCTGTATCTACATGAAGCTACAAGTTCAGCCCTGATCCTGCAACCTTCTTCTAGATGCCGAAAGAAAGGGAATCGTCAGTCTCACAACAGGGAACCATCCCGAAGCCAGAGAACTAATGTAGGGGCCTTAATGCTTAGAATCGGGTTTTGGGGACTCCTTATTATAGTTATAGCATAGTGGGCCCCAAAACCCTGTTCTAACTATTAGACCCCTATATTACCCATAAGGTAGCGTACACAACCTGGAGACACAATGGCGCTTCAGAACAAAAAGGGGGCCCGAGTTGCAAACCCCAACTATTTCATGACCCCCAAAGAAGGTGCCCCTAAGTTTTGTGATGAAGTCTCCACAGCCTCCAACCCTACTCCGCTAACTCCTACCTGGACCCCGAAGAACCTACCTTGTTAAGGTTCCTCATGATGATTTCTTTATATAAGTCCTTAAACAGAGTAGGTTATTAGGGGTTTACCTTAAGAACCCAAAACCCCCGTTTTTGTAGGTTCTCATTATAAACCCTAATATGGGATTTATAGGGACCCTACAAAAAAGTAGGTTTTGGGTTCTTAAGGTAGGTACATGAAGGGCCCGCATGTTGCAACTGTCCGCCTCAGAGTCGCTCTGCACGGTGACCGGCGCAACCTAGCAGGAGTCAGTACATACCCATCCCTAACCTAGGGTTTAGGGTTTAGGGTTTAGGGTTTAGGGTTTAGGGTTTAGGGTTCAGGGTTTAGGTTTAGGGCATACCCATCCCTAACCTAGGGTTAGGGTTTAGGGTTTAGGGTTGAGGGTTTAGGGTTTAGGGTTTAGGGTTTAGGTTTAGGGCATACCCATCCCTAACCCTCCAGGTACCTGCTGTATAGGGCCTTAGGGTCTCTAGTACCCGATATAGTAGGTAACTCGGGGGCTAGGGCATGCCAGAACCATGGGTTGAGAGTTTCTGCGGTTGAGGGTTTAGAGTGAATGCCTTCATCGTTTCAATAAGGTTTTGGGGGGGCTAGCACGCTTGTATTTGGGATTATAACGGATATTTTGAATGATCTCGCGACTTGTTCAGGCTTCTCAACCCCAAACCCCCAAATCCCTAAACCCTAAACCCTAAACCCCTAAACCCTAAACCCTAAACGCCAAACCCCTAAACCCTAAACCCTAAACTTTCCAAGTAAAATGCAGAGCCTGGGCACATCGGACACTATAAAGCTTGTGGTTCCTCACAACAGGCCCTACCGGCGTTCGGCCTATACCTCTCAACTGAGAATTACACCCTCTATATGTATACATATTACATGTGTACATATTATAGAGCTATATGTGGGATCCAGATGCAATCTAGGCATTCGCTTCGCAGAGTCGTCCTTTGTTACGGACTGGGCTGGGCTCTCTGGACAGATATGATGTACTCTTGGCCGCAAGAGCCCATGTACCCATACAGTTTACATTTTGAACCTGAACTAGCTATATAAGAGCTGTTTAGACGCCTCACTTACAAGACGCAAAAGCAACTACGGGACATGGAGTGTTCGTGGCAGGGTGCTGAGCCACTCAAACTACTTGGAGGTTCATGGGTAGTTATAAGTGGGGTTATAAGTCCCTAATATGGGTTATAATTACAATTGCCCGACTTGGAGGTTTATGGTTAGTTATAAGTAGGGTTATAAGTCCCCCTAATATGGGTTATAATTACAGTTACCCGACTTATAACCACTTATAAACTACCTCCTAAACCCTAAAACCTATAGAACCCTTTAAAGGAACCCTTACAGGAACCCCAGAACTCCACTTATAACTACCCATGAACCTCCACGTAGCCCTCAAGCTAGGGCTGCCCAGGTTCGGTTTCCTCCCTGTATGTTTCAGTCAGACGGTTCAGGGGGTGTAGGGGTTTTAGGGTTCAGGGGTTTTTAGGGTTCAGGGCTTTGGATTCAGGGTTCAGGGTTTAGGGTGAAGGGTTTCGGGTTTAGGAGTAAGGTTTGTTTGTCGGCTGTTGATTTTGCAGGGCCCAACTTTTGCTGGGTTGCCGCATCTTGGCCAAGATCGAGGTCCATTCTTGCTCGCTTCTGCATTTGGGAGTTGGGGTTTCGGGTGCCTATACCCTAAACCCTAGACCTACTGTTGATGATATACATCCTGCATTACCTTGAGGACCCTAAACTATGGAAATGATGGTATATTCCTTATTATGGGATATCCTCAACCGTATGGTTGAGGGTTAAGAAACTGGGTGTTGTCTAGTTCGGTCTTGAAGTCTAACCGCCACCAGGCTGGTGAGATTTAGCAGTTCTGGTTTAAGGGTTCTAGGGTTCAGGGGTTTAGGGTTCCGGGGTCCAGGTATTCAGGGATTTTTCGGGATCATAGCGTTTAGGAGTTAGGCTGGGCTTCAGCAAGAATCTCGTTCTCGGGGACCTTGAGGTGGCGCTTCAAGCAGTGTGTCTCAGGAGCGACCGAGGCAACAGCAGGACTTTGCTCAAATCGCAAAGGAGGTGTCATACAATCGCCCTAAACCCTAAACCCTAAGTCCCAAGCCCCGTTCAGAGGATGATGGCTACATGCTACGGGCCGAGAATAGTGGGTTTCATGAGGAAGAACCAGGGTGCAAGCATCCTTGGGGAGCGTTTCTCCAGGAACGTCCTCGCTCCCCGCCATGCTTCCCCCGAACCAACCCGCCGATGATACCTAACTACCCATGCAGTACCTACAACGTTAAACCCTAAACCCTAAACCCTAAACCCTATAAACCCTAAACCCTAAACCCTAAACTCAACCAGGTGACTCCGGGCCCGAATCTGGGGTTCCCTTCAAGGGCCCTCCGCTGGGATGACGCTAGGTAGGAAGAAGGACCCCCTAAACCCTAAGGTAAGAAGAAGGATCCCCTAAACCCTCAGCCCTAAAATGTCGGAAAACGGATCCCCTAAACCCTAAACCCCAAAAAGGTAGGAAGAAGGATCCCTGGCCTTCATCCCAGCTTTGTAGCCCTTCGATCGGTTGCGGAACCCTTAAACACTAAACCCCAAACCCTTCAACCCAAAACCCTTTAAGCGTAAACTCCTAAACCCATAAAACCCCCTAGCACCCAACTAAACCTCGAAAGCCTTTAATCGCAAACCCGTAATCCCTGACCAACTCCTATTACACCCTCAACCCTCAACCCCTAGACCCGAAGCCCTTATACCTATGTAACCTCAAAACCCTTGAACCCTCCCTAAACCCCTAAACCCTTAACCCGTTAACCCGGAAATGCTTGAGCCTTAACTTACCCCTACACCCTAAATTTTAAATTTGAACAAGCCCTAAATCCGTAAACCCTGAACTCTTTAACCGTAAACCGTTAGTCCCTGACTATACCCTAAACCCTAAACCCTAAACCCTGAACCCTGAACCCTGAACCCTAAACCCTAAACCCCTAAACCCTGAACTCGTCATCTGCCAAACCCTTTAAACCCTGAGCTCTTTAACCGAAACCTCAAAACCCGAAAAAAAAGCGTATAAACCCTGAGCCCTACACCCCTGAAGCCACAGCCCCTAAACCCCATCTGACCCCTAAACCGGAAACCCTACCCCAAACCCTGACTAAACCCTTGAAGCCTAAACCTTTTAACCTGAAAGCACCCTATCCCCTAGCCAAACCCCTACACCCTAAACCCCTATGACCGTAAACTCCTATAAACCCTAGCTAACCCTAAACCCTTAAAGCGTAAACTCCCCCCTAAACCCTTTAAGTGCAGACCACCTAAACCCTTTTCCCTTGACTGCCAACCATCTCAAAGTCTGGGCCAAGGCGTTAGGGTTCAGTTTTAGGGGTGTAAGGGTTCTATAGGGGGTTTAGGGTTCCTTTAAGGGTTCCTGGGTGCTACAGGGGTTTAGGGTTTAGGGTTGTACTTGCAGGTTCATGGGTAGTTATAAGTGGAGTTATAAGTAAGCTAGATACCTACCCGTGAACCTCCAAGTAGGGTGTAGGGTGTAGGGCTTTAGCCTACACCCTAAACCCTAAAACCGTGGTCTGTAGGGCTTTGGGTTTAGGGGCCTAGGGTTGAGCTTTGAATTTTTAGGTGTAGGGTTTCGTTGTTGGGGTGTCGGTGCTCGGATGGAGCTTGTCAGGATTTATGGTTTATTTAGGGTTTAACGGTTTAGGGTTCAGGGTTTAGGGTTTAGTGTTTATGATGCAAAAGAAAGGCTGGGATTCGAAGTTGGATATTCCCGCAGTGTCTTCTAGTGTGTCTTCTTTGCTTGATCGCTAGCGCCAAAGCCTAGAACCCTAATTAGGCTCCAACTCTGCATCATATCATCAACTCGAGCCCATTTCTGAGACACCGAAAAGCTGAAGCTTGGCTCCTCAGGCATTGTGTGGTGCCTGTGGTTGCATTTAGGGCTATGGATCATTGGATGCGTGATGTCGGTGTGCGGATGGTCCATAGCCCCAGCCTGTGGCGTAATGTAGGAACCTCGAGAGCACACCATTGGTTCTTCTGAGTAATCTCCGCTGCTTGCTGGTTGGAACCAAGCCCTAAGCCGTAAAACTTAGAACCTGATCCATACTGCCTGTTTTTTCTGCTTCGTTCAGAACTCAGAACCACGGCTTGCTGGATCAGATTCGTACTTTGGTCGGACGCCCAGAAGCCTGCACATTCGCGTGGTTCTTTCTTTTTCAGCGTCTTCTTTGTAGCTTGACCTTGCGGTGAATGCAGAATATGGAGGAAGAGCAAGATCCAAGCCCCATCAAGTTAACGATCTCAGAACAGGATTTTCCCCAAACCTTCTCAGAGGAGTAGAACATATATCCTATTTTGGACCCTTATAGTAACCCTTTAAAGGAACCCTTAAAGGAGCCCTTAAAGGAGCCCTTAAATAGTTCAGGGTCTCGTCCTTAAACCCCTAAACCCTAAACCGAAACCCTAAACCCTAAACCCTAAACCCTAAAACCAAAGCCCTGAGACCTGATCCCGGGGAGGCCTCCCGAAGCCCCAAACCCAAGCCCAAGACGCTGTGGGGTTTAGGGTTTAGGGTCTAGGGTTTAGGGTTTAGGGTTTAGGGTCTAGGGTTTAGGGTTTAGAGTTTAAGGTGTAGGGTTTGGGGGTTTAGGGGTTTAGGGTTTAGGGTTTGTCGGGTTGGGGTTTATCTAGGTTCCCCAATAGTACCCTTTTGCCCTTTTTCTTTTTGGGTTCCCTTATTCACACCAGACAGTAGGAACAAGGGTACCGTTGTTATTAAGAGACTACTGGGGAATCTAAGTTATAGGCTTTATGTAGGGTTTAGTGAACACTTTGCAGTATCCACCAGGTTGATTGCGGCATGGTTGCAATCAAGGTTTAAGTCTAGTAGAAGCCAGAAATTGACACATACTTATCCTCATGCCATCAGGGCAACATAGAGGGAATCCCTGCACGAACCAGTCTTATCCCCAGTTCTGGGTTCTCCGTAAATGTTTAGGCAATCCCTAGTCCATGCTCCAAACCCTAAACCCTCACCTTGAAGTTAAAAAAGAGTCACAGCCCCACGGCTCTGATACCCCAAGCCTTCAAAAAAAAAACAAAAAACAATCCCTAAACCTTAAACCCTAAACCCTAAACCGAAACCCCAGCGAGTACTTAGAGTTCTGGAGCCTCCCACCCCCCGTGGCGCTAACTGATACCTCTAGATCATGACATCCCAAATGGCTGGTTCTCGACATTAGGGTCCTTTTTAGGTCCCCCAATGTGACGGCACCCCTTCAAAAGGACCGCCAAACGGATGCTAATTTAGAGCACTACCCAAGGCCAAGTGGAGGCTTGGTGAATTAGAATGTTCAACGTTTAGGGTGCCTGAGTCTTTAACTTTTCCCCGTTTGGGATTATACCAACATCGGAGCAGGAAGAAGCTTCGCCATATTCGGAGGGATAAGAACTCCCCGCAAGCAACACAACCCAAAGCCTGCTAAGGCCTAGTATATACCGTAGTCCCGACTTCATGTTTACGAGGTCCTTTGGACCCCAAAAACCCTACTCAACCCCGTGACAAAACCCCCTGTAGAACCCTTAGTTGGGGGGCACTCAGGGAATCCATCACGCCCTATGCCTGGACCCCGTAATTATGATCCCTGCTTCTATAGAGGCTTCGGGGATGCAGGTGCATCCCAAACCCCTAGCGGAAAGAGCCATCATGCACGCGGTTTAGGATTTAGGGTTTATAGGGTTTAGGATTTAGGGTTTAGGGTTTAGGGTTTACTGTTTAGGGTGTAGGGATATTCGGGGTCTACCTTAATGGAATGGCAAGCCAAGGCATGAACGCGGCACCCTCAACCCTGCAAACCTTTCAAGCCTGACAAACGCCCTAAATTATGCCTAAACCCTATACTCGGAGGTTCATGGGTAGCTATGAGTGGGGTTATAAGTGGGCCTATATTTGGGGACTTATGACCCTACTTATAACTACGCATGAACCTCCAAGTAGCATGCTGATGTGATTCCCACTTCGACTTCAAGTCTGCCTTGGATCCTCCAGGTGGGAAAGCTGCCATCTTGATCAACCTGTATGAAGGGTTCAGGGTTTAGGGTTTGGGGTTTAGGATTCAGGGTTTAGGGTTTAAGGATCAGGGTGTAGAGTTTAGGGTCTAGGGCAGCATCACCACGAGAAAGTAACAACCTACCAACCCCCTGGCACCCCTTCAACAGAAAGAACCCTTTAACCCTGAACGGAACAGCCCTAAACACAAAACCCCAAACCGTAAAGACCCTAGGACCAAAACTCTAAACCCTAAACCCGCTAATGCCTAAACCCGAAGAAGAGGAACTAACACACGTTTTCAAGTAATAGAGTAGCCTGGATAAATCCATACTATAACTTAACTATACTTGAATATACTCCAAAAACCTATTTTATACTAGATCCTTATAGTAACCCTTTTCAGGACCCTCGCAAAGAACCACTAAAGCAACTCTGTTCTAAACCTAGACCCTCTAAAACCTTAAACAACGAACCCTATTCTAAGTATTAACGCCCCTATACTCTAAGCCCGGCCACCAGTTCGGCCCGCCGTATCCAATGTGACGTAGACGGAAAGGACTCCTGAAGGGCTTTGCGTTCTGGGTCTTGGGGTTTGGGTTTATACGGTTTTGGGTTTAGGGCTTAGTTTAGGGTTTGGGGTTTAGNNTTAGGGTTCAGGGGTTTGGGTTTGGGATCTTTGGAACCTAACTGCAGGGAATGGAGATTGCGTTCAAGGAGTTGGGTTTAGGGTCGCGAAGGATCTGGGTGTTGGGGTTAGGGTTAGTGTAGGGCTCAGGAATTAAATTAGGGTCCAGGGCATCTGGCCGAGGGCTTCCGGATTTGGGGCAACGGTTTAGGGCCATTCGACCTGAAGTCTTGGCAAATTAGGTTCAGGATCAAGATGGACGGATGGATATCTATATATATATATGTATATA
>CAJNDV010031235.1:5943-17626 GCA_905221635.1 Symbiodinium sp. CCMP2456 | reverse complement strand
GGGTCCCACTGTCTCTCCCACTGTCGACTGGCACCTTGCCATAAGGACCATTGTGGCGATGAGGATTGTTGCCATCCATTCCATGGCTGTCGTCTGCCCTGCTTACCCATAAGGATAAGTCGGTGTCGTAGAGCTTCGGAAGTCGCGTGGTGCGCGACTAGTAGGTGCAGTTGCAGCCTGGTGGGTACTCGCCCACCTCTATAGGCCTCGCGTCCAGTAGACCTGCGTTTACGCAGTCGTCTATGCCAGCCGGGAGAGCGTCGGATGGCAGGGATGTCTACAGACTGTTGCGAACCTTTGCGGTTCTGGGGCACTACAATTTTCCTGCCTCTAGCAGGCGATTTGGGCCCTTGGGAATAATATTGGTAACTATTCAGGCCCTAAAGCCCAAGCCCTAAACCGGGTTTCGGGCTTGGGGTCTGGCTGATGGCTACAGGTAGGACCTGTGTGCTGTAACCACTGTAATACTAGTACTAGTACTATACTACGAATACTAATCCTGATACTTGGAGGTTCATGGGTAGTTATAGGTAGGGTTATAGGTAAGCTAACTATAGTTATAACCTATATTAGGGGACTTATAACTCCACTTCTAACTACCCATGAACCTCCAAGTACTGTTGTACCTCGATGCTCTTCTCCGAAACCGGCAACGGGGTCTAGGGTAGGAGTCCCAGCTATGGGGTTTGGGCGGGTCGGTGTTGGGGCGAGGGTTTGTTTGGGTCTAGGGCTTACGGTGTTTACAGCCTGATTGTGCCCTAAACCCTAAAACCCTAAAACCCTAAAACCCTAAACCCTAAACCCTAAACCCTAAACCCTAAACCCTAAACCCTAAACCCTAAACCCTAAACCCTAAACCCTAAACCCTGAGCCGCCCCTCTTTCCGGCTGCAGTCCAAGGGGCAACTGGTCGTCGCCACACATGTAGAAGCTGTAGTTGGCCGTCAAAGGTGGCACGAAGAAGCCTGAACGGCTCCCATTTACGCCCTGTGCCCCCTGGACCCTATAGTAAACCCCACGAAGAAGTTGTAAATCGGATTAAGGACAAGTAGTGCTGGGATTCCCTATACAATACTCTTCCGGATTGAGGCAACTTTTGGGCTTCTACTAAAAGCCCAAAACCCGAAACTTTGCCCTAAACCCTCCACCCTAAACCCTGGGCCTCGAGCTGCACCCTAAACTCTAAACCCCATGGATCCCCAGACTAGACTTCTTGATCGGCAGACATACCGTGATGATTGGGTTTAGGGTTTAGGCCGTCTAGAATTCTGGGACAGAAGGCTTCTGTATTAGGGGAAGGCTGGGACAGAGAAAGAGGGGAAGGGCTCCGGGATATGATATGGGGTTTACGGTTGAAACTTCCTTCCAGACACCCTGCACAGCGGGACAGTAGAAACAAGCAGATCCGGACTGACAGCTAGATGGAGAGGTAGATGCATAGATATATAGATAGATACGGTAGATAGGTATGCGTATATATATATATGTATTCACAGACTATATCCATTGACCTGGAGGATCAGGAGACAAAGTGAGTATGGTTAACTCCGTTGGCACATAAATAGAAACCCTAAACCCTCAACCGTAGCCCTACAAATATCATCCCGCGGTTTTCTTCGGAGAGCTTGACCCCAATATAGGGGTCGGACTAATGATTATGGTCCTGTATGGCTCCAATATACATGTAGTATAAAATGCTCAATGCAGCTACGTACTAACTCCAATTAAGCCCCAAACCTTCAGGCCTGTACAATTCATCTTGACGCTCAGTCTCTTGATTTTC
Organism: Symbiodinium sp. CCMP2456; assembly: GCA_905221635.1. Taxonomy (NCBI): domain Eukaryota; class Dinophyceae; order Suessiales; family Symbiodiniaceae; genus Symbiodinium; species Symbiodinium sp. CCMP2456. Next base: position 15,844 of record CAJNDV010031235.1, on the reverse strand, counting down.
GAAGCGCGCCTCTATCATCCGAACCCCCGGGCAAAATCCAAATCCGGAAACCTCAACCTTTAGAAAACGCCACTACATCCTAAATCCTATACCATAAGCCCGATAGCCTTGAACTCCCCAAACCCTATAAACCCTGAGTAAACTCTAAACTCAAAGGGCAAAGAGAAATCTCCCCTAAACCCTAAACCCTAAACCCTAAATCCTATACCGTAAACCCTAAACCCCCTAAACCCACCGGCCTGTCAACTCCAGCATGCTCTGCTCTTTACCGACCCGGTAATCCCAAGGCTGAGTTGTGCCGATCCTTGGAAAAAGGAGGGTTAGGGTGTAGGGTTTAGGGCTTAGGGCTTAGTGTTTAGTGTTTAGCGTTTTTGGTTTAGGGTTTAGGGTTTAGGGTTGAGGGTTGAGGATTTACAGAAAGCGTGTGGAGACTGGCAAATCTGGTTACCGCTATGGCTTCTGTATTATGTGTGCGTCTGTGTTTGTCTGCCAGCAACCTAGCCCCGTAGGTGGTTCGCGACAAGTAGAAAATCATCAAGTTATGCCTCCCGAAGTAGGGCGTCGAGATCAACCCCAGACAGGGTGGAAGGCACCTGCTTTCTGCAATACTGCCAGGCCCAGCTCGCAAGCAGCAACTTGCAGTTTGGCCCTCCTAGCTGTTCCATCCGCTCTTAGCTGTAACACGCGGCTGTGCTTGAAACCAGCCTGCCTGTATGGCAAACTGTTGCTTCGGCTTAACACGCGTGGGCTCGAAAGCGGGGCACTCTGCCCAGAAAAGCCTCATGGAGGCATGAGGCCTGTCACAGAAAGGACATCGAGTACTGTTCTGAGGCATCGCCTCCCTCCGAGTGGGCGTGCTGCACGCACCACCCCTGTAGACTGCGAGCAGCAGCAACTGTTGGGGATCTAGCTGCTTACGCCGGCGGACCAGTAAGGTTGAGACGAAGCGTCAACGTCAACATCACTGATCCCTTCACTTTCAAAGGGTAACCTTGGTTTCTTGCAAACCAGCGGTAGCGCGCAGCCAAGCGCAAAGCGTGAGCGCCTTTACCCGAGCCGGCAGCAGGTTGAGGAGCTGCTCCTCGCCTAAAAGCGAGGCTGCCAGCTCCAGATGCAAAGCCTGCACCTGCTGCGTCAACTGGTTGAGTTGCTGCTTCAAGAACCCAGAGAACCCCATATCCCTTAATTAAGGAATATACCTTAAACTATAGGGGCCTTGATATTATGATGTAAGGTATATTCCTTAATCAAGGGGTATTGGGTTCTCTGGGAACTCGTAGAACTCGGAGATTACGGTTGGCTTGATTTGCCTACAGTCTCTTGGTTTCAGGGTTTAGGGCGTGGGGCGTGCCTTAACACCGAAGAGCCTAACCCTAAACCCCTAAGCCCTAAAGGGGACCTACTTTTTCGGATCACTACCCATAGAATCGAACCCAAGAGCTGCCTATTCTCCCTAGCGCTCCCCAAGGTTCCCTAAAATTTTCCTAGTACCCGCCCACCACCCCTGCAAGTGCCCCTAAACCCTAAACCCCAAATCACTGAATCCCTAAACCCCTAAACCCCAAATCCCTGAATCCCTGAATCCCTGAATCCCTGAATCCCTAAATCCCTAAATCCCTAAACCTTAAATGCCCGAAACCCCAAAACCCCAATCCCCCCTGAACCCAAAACCCTAATACCCCCTAAACCCCAAAACCATGATCCCCCCCTGAACCCTAAACCCTAACCCTAAACCCTAAACCCTAAACCCCTAAAGCCCTACACCCTAAACCCTAAACCATGATCCCCCCCGAACCCTAAACACTGAACCCTGAACCGACCCCTCGATCTTCGACCGAAACATCCGCAGCCCTCAACTCCAAAACCGAAAGCATAAAGGTAATTGGGTCCTTGTTGGCTACAGTTTTACATCTTTGCTATAATCAAGCCCAATAAGGACTACAATCTAGCATAGTTCGTATGACAGTTTTGCATTTTTGCTTGAAGATGAATTAACATCGTTAATCTAACAGTTTTACATTTTTGCTTAAAAAAACCCAATAAGGACTGAAAGTGAACCTAGTTAATATGGCCCCGACAGGGAACCAGGTAATACCGGGGCCTACACAGCTCGAAGAGTCTTCCTTCTTTGGGGCATCTCATAGGGGTTTAGGGTTTAGGGTTTAGGGTTCTGTAATTAGAAGGTTTCGGAGTTACTCACGATATGTCCCCCAAAACCCTAAACCCTAGACCCTGAAACCTAAGCCCTAAACCCTACAACCCCTCACGTGTGCTATGGCGGAAGCCAGCAGAAGCTACGGCCTCTTGCAGCTCGCATCTAGGAGTCTACGTGGAATGTCATGCCATCCTTCAGGCCCATAAACAGCCGAGGGGCTCGTTCAGGAAGCCCTTCACAAAGCCAGCCTGTTTGCTGCTGGAGAGGTTTCAGGGGGGGCGGGGGTTAGAGTTAAAAGGTTAGAGTTTCGGGGTTTAGGGCTTCAGGCTTTGGGGCTTAGGGCTCAAGGCTTCGGGCTTGGAGTATTGGTGTTTCGGGTTACGGATACAGCGTCAGATGCTTTGGGTGGTTGAAAGCTTAGGGGTGTTAGGCAGCAACAAAACCAGTCCTGGATTCTCTTTATACGGCTCCTTGTTTGATCTTCTTGGTGTAAAGCTTATGTAATAGACATACAGCACCTGCGTATGGACACAAGACACAAATATAAATACATATATATATATATATATACTTATTCAATTATTCATTGTATGTACGTATCCATTTTTATTCATCTGTGGATTTACAGCTAGATTTAAATCTACACCTATATGTACACACCTACAGACTATGTACATATATATATATATGTATTGTACTTAGGGTTATACTTCTTTAGTTGTTTATGTTTCGTCATGTATGTCATGCATGTAAATATGTGTAAATAAAGATAAAAGAACTAATATAGATATAGCTATCGATATCTACAGTATGTATACACATGCTCACATATACATGAAAAATACATATGCATATACATATACATATACAGGTACAAAAGTCTGAGACAACTTGAGCCGTGCACACGGACGGTTAAACCCTAGCCCTAAATCCGTAGCTCGCCCTAAGAAGTGCTCTGATATCAAAGTCTGAGCAGATCGCTTCGGTATAGTGCGATCGACATTTGCATATAGTATGCCCTGCCCTATTCTATCCACTACCAAGGCCTATCAAACCCTGTAGATTTATTACCCCTATAAAGAACCCTACAAGCCCCCCTGTGAATCAGAATTAAAGATTTCGCCATGCACACCCTGAGCCCTAAACTCTACACCCTAAACCCCTCAAGAAAAAACCCTAGAATGAACCCTTGAAGGACGCCCTTTCGAGACTCCTTGAGTGACCTTCAAAAAATCTTTAAAGGAGCCCATCTAGTAACCCATATTGTGCAGAAACCCTTTAAGCGGCCCCAAAAAAGTAGTACAACTTCAAAGGAAACCTGAAGCGAGCCTTCGAGCAAACCCAGGCTCTCCGAAACCCCTCTAGGCCATAAACGCTAAACCCTAAAACCCCAAACCCGAAACCCCTCTCCTGAAACCCCAAAGCCCTTGAAACACCTGAAGCCTAAACCCTAAAACCCTACACCCTGAAACCCTAAACCCCCACACCCCCTGAGCCTCATCCACGGGACGCTCCGCCTCTGGAGGCATCTCCGAGATCGTCCTGCGATTTCGGCTCCGTTTAGGGCTTTAGGGGTTCCTTCCTGGAAGAGTTTCGGGTTCTTTAGGGTTTATTTTTTTTTTCAAGTGCACTACGCTTTCTCTCCGCAAAGCAGCGCGTCCGCTGGGCCAGAAGGCCTACAGTATAGAAAAGCTCTCAGATATCACGGTTCTAGGTCTTGGGGTTTACGGTTTGTTAAGGGGTTGTGTGGTTTGGGGCTTTAGGGGTTGGGGTGCTTTAGGGCTTAAGGGCTGTATGCATACAGTGTTATGACTTAAGGCTTGTGGGCTTTAGGGTTTCGGGGTTTATGGCTTAGAGCGTGGAGCTCGTCTGTCCAGTGGGTCCAACGACGACGCCGTCGAATGTCATGCCGCGTGTAACCTGAACATTGCATCGGCTTGATAGCGCGCTAGACAAGATTCTACAAGACTTTCTTGGGCTTTGAAGGGCTGAAACACTGGTTATACACGGGATTGGGGCTTAGGTGTGCAGGGTTTACCACGGCAGCCCAGAACATCTCTCATTCCGGAATCCACTTTCTGGCTTTGGGTCTGGAACTGGTGTAAATACCTAGCAGCGGTCGATCAAAGAAGACCTTAAATTTGAAAGGGATCAGGGGCTCTGAACCGGCACGAAGTGTATTCCTCAATTAAAGTTTTTTGGGTTTCCTAGGTCGTATGTTTGGTTTTAGGGTGCAGCATCGTGTCACGTATTTGCATCAGCATCCGAACTATAAGGGGGTATTATTGCAAATTTTCTTGGCTTTTGAACAAACCATATTAAACCAGAAACACTGAAACAAAATCGGGCAAAGGGCGGGCAGTTCTTTGTTACACCACTCCCGAAATGCCGAGATGCGCAAGCCACGCATGGAAGATTCTCCAATGCCAGCGGCACCCCAGGAAGGAACTTTACATACCAGCCTGGGAGGAAGATTTAGGTTTAAGGGTTTTGTGCTTAGGGTTTCGGGTTTATAGAGTTTAGGGTCTAGTAGGCTTTACGGTTCGAACTGCTTGCCAGTGTCGTTGTCAGAGAGCGGTACCACGGCTGCTGCCAGCTGCCGCTCTAGCCCTAATTACTGATGCCGTACATCATGAACGCTTATACGGTTTGGGAACCCGGCAACACCCTGAAACATACAAGAGGCAGTAAACAAAATAAACAAATCACACCAGAAACCGAAGCTGCAGCGTTGCGCCCTACCCTCAACCTATGTAAACCCAATATATTCCTGCCGTAAACTCTAAACTTAGTTCTTATTGCCTAACTGGTTAATCCTAAACCATCCCAAAGCTATGGCCCTCAACATCCGTAAACCCGAAGCCGTTGAACATTATTTTTAACGAAATTGCAGGCCGGCCTGTTCTGTGAAGCTTCAAGTACATCACAACGACGACCACCGACGAAGACTTCGTTTGCCGCAAGATCCGGAGCGAAGGAAGAACCTGAGACTCATCAAATGGGGCCTACGGTTTTGTAGGGGTTAAGGTTCAGCGATTCGCAGCCTCAATGATGAGTAATGATCTCTTTCAAGATTTCGTGCATCATATCCCCAAACCCGATTAACTCACGTTGGTGGCTCTGTTGGGCCCACACAAGCCGCAGCTTGCCAACTTGAGTCACCTTCATGTAAGCGATGATAGACGTCAAGACTTTCGCACACAACAAATCTCGTCCTGGAAAAATGAACAATTGCAACACATGCAAATCCACATACAAGCGTTCCGCGTCGTGCCGCGGGATTCGAATCGATATGAAAGATGGCAGGTACGCCACCATGTTTGTTGGAGGGTTGGAGGCTGAACTGGGGTTTGAAGCTTGGATCGTTGAAACCGCCTAATTTTCGTACACATAGAATTAGACGTGCCAGAGTGGGCTTCTGGTTTGTGACATCTGAGACATGATAACAGTTACAAGTTGCTTTGCGATTCTGCTGCTGTTTGTGCCAAGCTGTGTTATCGGCCTGACAACAGTGTCACCGCAAGTTTCTACGGCTGGGAACCTGCGCAACATCAGCGAACAACAATGCTAACCACCGCTGACCACCACGTGTAAGCACAGGAGTAGAAAATGCCAACAAGAATCGAAAAAAAACCGATGACGTCATCAACCCGTGACTGCAACAAGCACTCCGACACATGAAAAGCGATCGTCTTCGACGCAACAGATGCTAATGCAATAATGTTGAGCCTTTTGTGGGACAGCCGCGAGAGGACACCTTATGTTGTGACGTCCAAAGGCTTCAAATCAGTCTGCACTTGAAACAGATTCAAAGGTTACCAGGTTGTTTTGACCGAGTCGAATTGGCTTTTGGGTTGCAGCATATCTGTATACTGGATACTTTATACCTTGCACCACGCACCAGTGATCAAGCATCGAAGTTGGACTCGCTGTCAATACTCGGCTACCGTTCTCAATGGATGCAAAAAATGTTGACTGTTGACATGTCATGTGAAACGATTGCACCTTGTAATATGCGAAGGGGATTATTCAATTGTCGCCTTGCCAAGGATATGGCCTACGAAATTCCGGATTCGGGCTTGACTTTGGTCTGATAAGGGACGTAGGGTTTAGGGTTACGGGATGCATTCTTGTGTTTAGGGGTTACGGGGTTGTTCAGCTAGGGCGGATTCTACTGTTGTGAACAGTATAAAGAGGCGCTGCTAGCCGGGGGTCTACATGCTGAAGTCGGCAACCTTGGGGGGTTCCGTGTTGGCTTCACGGAAAGTGAAACCCAAGAAGAAGCTCAACGCCAAGATGTGGGATTGGCTTTTCCCAGCTAGTATATCCCAGAACCCCTGATAACCCCAAACCCTAAACCCCAACATAAGGCAAACGGTGTGAGGAAGAGTCGAACGTGACCCCGAAACTCGCAAACAGAAACGGCACGATCCTGAACCCTGCATCTGTCACCGAAACTCTGTTTGGAGGACTACTTGGAGGTTCATGGGTAGCCATAAGTGGAGTTATAAGTCCCCTAATATAGGTTATGACTATAGTTACCCTACTTATAAGCCTAGTTTCACTACCCATGAACCTCCAAGTAGTGGACTTAGTAGGTAGGGTTGCAAGTCAGATAACTTTGTCATAATTGCTTGTTTGCGCTCCTACTGCCCTTATCTTATTGTTCTGTCCGTGCCCTCATCCTGCAATGTAGAAGCCTTTACAACATGACCAATACTCTTCCTGTCTATAGTTCTACTATGTCCCGAAACCCTACTCCATGAATTAAAGCCCTTTACGAAAGCCTTATAGTAACCTTTCATGTCTAGGATCCCTTGAACCCTAAACCCTCAGCCCTTTAAAAGGAACCCTCCTGAGACCCTAAACCCAAACCTTAAACCCTAAACCCCAAACCCTAAACCCTAAATCCTAAACCCTAAACCCCAAACCCTAAACCCTAAACCCTAAATCCTAAACCCTGAACCCTAAATCCAAAACCCTGGAGATCGAGGCTTCGCGAGGTGTTGAGCCGTTTGGCTTTGAGCTTTGTGCCGCAGAGGGTTTAAGATTTAGAGATTTCAGGGGTCTTTAGGGCAGAGGGTTTAGGGCTTTTAAGGGTTTAGGGGCTTCTAAGGGTTTAGGCTTTAGGCGTTTAGGTGTTTTGGGTTTGCGGGTTTAGGGGTCTAAACTGGCTTTAAAGGCTCAGGGGTTTGAAGTGCTTAGGGGTTTTGGAGTTTCGGCTGTAGGGTTTAGGGTTGAGGTTCAAGAATTTCGCACCTGAGGCCTTCCTAGCCTATTCAGAAACCACTGCCAAAAAAGCATTCGTTGTTGGGCTCAGGGTTTAGGCTTTAAGGGTTTAGGGTTTAGGGTTTGGGGTTTGGGCTTTGGGGGGGTTAGCTATGTCATACTAGGAACCCAGAAGCCAAACAAGCAAAAAATATGCCACTGAGCATTCCAATTGCGAGACATGGAGTTACCTAGTTGGCATCCATTGAGTTCGTACACATATATTATTCGGATCCCGCTTCTTTCTCAAACTCTCTCATCCTTACACTGCAACCCTCGACCCTGAACCGCTTCCTAAACCCCAATACCCCAAACCCAAACACACTGAACAAATCCTAACCCCCAGGCCCTGAAAGCCTAAACCATTAACAGAGGCGTCAAAGGGAGCCTTAAAGGAATCCCTTACGTGAAACCCTTCCCATCATACTTAGCGGAACTCGGTGCAGGCGCATGAATAACAGTATGAGCTTTGGGAGTTTTTGTGATCTGGGTTTAATAAAGAACCCAAATTTGTCATCTAAGTATACTAAGAAAACCGAGCGAGCATGTTGGTAATTTTTCGAGCTTCTATGTTTCTTACTGAGTCCAAGGAACATCCATGGGTTGATACATTAGACTCTACCTGTAACCCCAGAAACCTGCGCATGTATTTTCCTGCCGGGGCTTAGGGAAAGGGCCTAAATAGTCAGCAATACTAATTGGGGTTCCTTATTATATTTATACTATTCATATACCCCAAAAATCCTATTCAAATTATTAAGGCCCCTATATTAGGGTCTGGGGTTGGGGATTTGGGGGAGCCTGGGAAGATCTGGGTCGGTGGCGTATAAACATGGCTCGGCTTAGAAATGTAAGAGACCAACATAATAGGGTTTAGGGTTTAGGGTTTAGGGTTTAGGGTTTAGGGTTCAGGGTTTAGGGTTTAGGGTATCCAAAACAAAATTGCTAGTCATAACATACTTGAAGGTGTATTTGGCCCTAGACCCTACCCTGAGTCAGAACAGTCTTTAAGGTGTATTTAATTCCTAAGCCTTTAACCCTAAACCCAAAGCCCTCCAGGGCCCTATACCCTACTCCCCTGCAGGGGGTTTAGGGTCCGGGTTTGGGGCCGTATACAGTAACTTCCAGTGTTCCTCCTTGAAACAAACCTTTGGAACAACCCCGGCCCCATACTGGCCCCTGCAGTTTGGGAGGAGTGAGGGGGTTTACGTGCTCGACTATCGACTTGAGCTACTTATTGGCTGAAATCCGACCACGTATATAGTCCAAAGCTGAGGGCTTAGGGCTCAGGGCTTAGGGTCTCTATCAATCTTTCGCTCGGAGTAACATGACCGTGATGCTTAACTTCTCCACTGCTCATACCAGAACCCCCCCCCCGACAATGCACCCAGCCACCATGCAAGGTGAGGTTGTTGCCACCAAACAAGCTCCCCACGGAGGGCTCTATGGCACTCACCTCATGGCTGTACCACGGGGTTTCGGCTTCCACACAACAAAAGACTGCAGAAAGAGTTTCATACCCACGTATATCATTCATGCGCTTGATGAGATAAATCCTGCATTACCCATAACAAGGAATACACCATAATTCCCACAGTTCAGGGTCCTTAAGGCTATAAGGTAATGCAGGATTGATATAATCTACCGTATGTGCCTAGCCTTCGGTGCAGATATCGGGTTGATGAAACCCAGATATCGGGTTGACGAAACCTTACTAGGAACCTTCTCGCTCAGGGGCGTCGCATTTAGGGTTTAGGGTTTAGGGTCCCAAAACCTCAAGTTCCGTAAACTCTCAGCCCTCTTTGTTGACCTCGGGTGCATGGCAGTGGAGGTTCTGTGCGACGAGCCGACTAAAGCAACAACAAGCTGCAGACAACAAAGGCGGCAACCATCGCAAGAAGAACACTAACATAGGGCCATAACAACAGCACGAACGAACTCACCATAGTAACCGCAAAAGAAGACCATCCCCTCAACCACCACCAGCTGCAACCACGTCACCAACAAAAAACAACGACAGCAAACACAACGACAACGGCTCTGACCACAACCACAACAACAGCAGCAGCTACAACACCACCACCCACCACCACCCACCACCAGCAGCAGCAGCATCACCAGCAGCACCAGCATCAGCAGCACCAGCAACGCCAGCAGCACCAGCAGCACCAGCGGAAGCACACAGCACTAGCAGCTAGCATAACCACCGCGACCACCTCTATCACCACCACACGCAGCAACTGCAGCAGGAGCAGCTGCAGTAGCAGCAGCCCTAGAAGTAGTATGGCAATATGTTTGTATTCAAAGGCAAACATACCAACGAAACAAAGTCGTAGCAGCAGTAGTAGTAGTTGTAGCAGTAGTGGTACTAGTAGTAGAAGTAGTAGTAGTTGTAGCAGTCGTAGTAGTCGTAGTGGGCGAAGTAGTGGTGGTAGTAGTAGTGGTAGTAGTAGCAGCAGCAGCAGTAGCAGTTATCGT
>CAJNDV010031234.1:17983-30345 GCA_905221635.1 Symbiodinium sp. CCMP2456 | reverse complement strand
AGCCTGTCACTCCAGAAGGCTATCGCACTCCCTGCTTTTCCTTGACCTCCAGGAAGCATTTTACCGCATCATTCGCCCCCTCATCACGGGAGACCAGCCGAGTGACGAGGAGGTAGCACGTATCTGCTCCGCTGTCCAGCTTCCACCCAATACGATGCATGAGTTGCATTCCTTCCTGGGTGGCCCTTCACTCGTCAAAGAAGCTGGTTCGAGCGAATGGGCAGACGGCGCAGTCGCCGAGTCCCTTCAAGACACATGGTTCAGGTTACCAGACGAGCCGGAGGTTGTTGTGACGAGGACAGGATCCAGACCGGGGGACTCCCTTTCGGACCTAGTCTTCTCCTTTTTATTCGCGAAGGTCCTCCGGCAAGTAAGGCAAGCCCTGGTCGATGCTGCGCTTTTAGCCCGCATCCCGTGGAGCCAAGAGATGCACTGCAAGCTGGAGCCACTGGAGCAACCCGCAGCGAATGAGATTGGGTTATCCGATGCGACCTGGATGGATGACCTCTCGATGTTTCTCATCTCGCCAGATGCACAGTCACTTATCCGTGCTCTTGATTTTGGGGCTTCATCTTTGATAGATGCATGTCTCCAACGGGCTCTGGTCCCCAACTTGGCCAAGGGGAAGACCGAAGCAATCGTGCAGCTGCACAACAAGGGTGCGCGGCGCGAACGTCGGAAAATTTTTGGAGAAGGTCAGGGCGAAATCCCCCTTTCCTGCCGCATGTGGACTGGAGCCAGACTCCGCATTGTTCCGGTCTACAGGCATCTTGGGGGCTTTCTCCAACACAATGGGGGGCTCAGCCATGAGATCTCCTTCCGATGTGCTCAGGCATGGGAGGCTTTCAATCGCCGCCGAAAAAAGGTCTTCAGATCGACCTTGGTTTCCATTGCCGATAAAGCGCTGCTCTTCGACAGCTTGGTCTCCACGGTCCTTTTCCACGGAGCGGGCACATGGACTGGGGTGACATCAGTTCATTTAGACTCCCTGGATGCAGTGCTTAGGCAGATGGCTTGCCAGATGCTTACACCGAGGTATACGTGTGAAGAGGCCTGGCACCTTGGCACAGCACAGGCCATTGCGGCCGCGAAGATTCCGCGTGCTTCCACTTACCTCCATGTCTCAAGGCTGAGGTACCTGCTGTCGTGTGTCCGTCTCGATGTGAAGGAAATATGGGCGCTTGCGCATTGGGAACGCGGCTGGCTGGGACTCATACGCTCTTCCGTCCGTTGGATGTGGGACTTGACGCGCAATTCAGGCGCGGAGGAGGACTTCCACTCCTCATGGTCGCATTGGATAGATGAATGTCGACGGGCTCCCGGGAAATGGAAGTCCAGGGTTCGCAGAGCACTTAGGGCAGCCGTAGATGGCGAGGCAAGACAGGCCGCATATGAGCGGCATATTGGGCTGCTAACTAGGCAGCTATGCCGCGCTGGTGCGCGTTTCAATGTTGCCTCCCCGCACAGCCATACGGGCCAACAGGTATGTGCGCCGTGCCAACTTGTTTTCCAAGACTTGCGTGCCTGGTCGGTGCATGCTTTCAAATGCCACGGCCGCAAGGATGAAGTGCGATCGCTTGTTGAGGGCACACAATGCCCTCATTGCATGCGTCACTACGCCACCACTGTCAGACTGTGTCGACATGTACGACATTCTGATGCATGTAGGCGTGCCCTTTTGAACCGCGGGGAAAGAGTTCACCCTGCTCCCGGTGTAGGCAGCCGCAAAGCTCCGAAAGAGCACCTCTTTTGCGCCCCAACCCTCCAGGCCGAAGGTCCATGCCCGCAGGAGCTTGATGGTCACCTTGATGATGAGATGAACAGACCTTCAGCTGAAGTGTTGGATTGCCTTGCCCAAATTGACTTTGATGGAGGACTCGCGACCATGACCGACGACGAAATTTGGGACCGCATCAGAATTTCCATGTCCTGTGTTTGCCTCCCTATCCAAAGGTTGAGAGTCACCCTCGATGTCTGGGAGAAGGGGGAAGGTGTGGGAGCGCTGAACCGATCCCAGGAGTCCCATGCCAAAGTACACCGTGTGCTCTCTTGGTTGCGTGAGACTGACCTTGTCTCAGCCCTTGTTCCCGGCACGGACGAGGACTCCAGGAAAGCACATGTCTCCGGTCCCGCCATTGGGCCCCTGTGCGAGGCAGATCTGCTCGCCATCAACCTGCCATATCCTGATGCTTGGACGAAGGATCATGTGCTCGTTGCTGTTGGCGCAACACCTGCTCTCAAGATCTTGACCGCATATGGCCGCACTCCCCTGCTTTACAGCCATGAGGAGTCCCTGACAGTGCTAGCATCAGGCACCACTCCCGACTTTCTTGAAGAAATAGATAGAGGTTGTGGTTTTTGCTTTGACCTGCTCGGGCTCAATACTCCCTCGTCAACCGATAGTGTCCCTGCCAAGAAGGCTGACCTTGCGCTCCAGTCGATACGCCTCGCCTGCGATATTACCCGATGCGCCGTGCGCTGTTGGACTAACGGGATACGTGCGTATCTCAAAGTCCCTGATCGCAAAAGCGTGGACATCGAGACCATCCTTCGCATGCCAGGTGTCCGGCACACCCGACAGGAAGGTTCCGTGGCCTTATGGGCTGGACAGGTTGACGAGCCGGCTGACTTGTTTCACCTTTCTTAATTAATCTGCAACCTAAAGGGCTGCGTCGAATCGACCCTATGCCCGAAAGAGTGGAAAGAGTGGATAGACATAGATATAGATATAGATATAGATATAGATATATACACACAGGGTCTGGGATCAAACTCCCCAGCAGCGGGCGCCAATAGCCTAGATTCCGAGTGTGTGGAGTTGGAAGTCCTTTGCAAGATGGGCCATTGCGCAGGATTTTGTAACGGTGTCAAGAAGAAAGTTTCCCCGAGTGGCATGGAATTCGCCACCGTGGCCAAGAGGACTTGCGGACCGCTCACAGCAGCTGCAACAGAAGACGCAATCAAGAGAGGGGTAAAGCACCTCTATCGCAGACACTGCATGTTGATGCGCCTCATTGGGAGGTTGGTCGCCAAGATGGGCAGCGACTTCCTCATCCAGGTGCTGATGGTAGTGCCGGACGACACTGAACTGCAAATGGCGGTGGGTGGTGTTGGAAGCGCTGGTTTCGTGGCCCAGACCAAAGTCGTGGCTGTTTTACGCAACTTGGAAGGTAATGGAGTGTTTTGCTGTGCTCGCCGGACGCGACTACACATTGCTACCAGGTGGGAGCCATGTGGACTTGTGCTGGTGGAGGCTCTGCGCTCGGGAAGGCGGTTCATCGTCGCTCCGACTGGTCTCTGGACGGATGGTAAGATGACCGTCGAGGCGCTTGTGGAGCAAGAATTTACTCGAAGGGGTGACCCTTGCCAAGAATAGCAAGCTCGGATGCTTGTGACTTGTCAAATCAGTGCATTGTGGAAGTCATCTACTCTGCCACCTTGCTTGATTCAACGACCGTACTACCTGGGTTGACTGCGGAGCGACAAAGGCTGCAGTTCCCTGCGAACTGATCTTTTGTCAATTGTTTGCTCGGCATGCCTGTGTGATGTGTTTGTATATACGCTGTCACTGTACACGGCACGCATGTCGGAGCGGGCATGGTTCATTTAAAACAACCATGTGGGGTGTGGTCTTGTAGTTTGCCTCCCCCGGCCTTTGGAGGCATAGGCTCAGGACTTTCTTGCTTGGTAGCCGGTTTCAACGGGTTCTGCTGCGCATAGTAGAACCAGTTCTGTTTGCGCTTTAGCTGATGCTATGTTCTAGACCCGCGGGAAGGTCTGATTTCTGCGTGGCTCCCGTAAATCGGCGCTAGCGCATACAGACACCCGTGGGATTTCAGAATTCATTGTCAAGCGATAGGCACCACGTCCTCTTGATCTTGAGCTTCAGCCTCCCGGAAAATATATATCGACACACATATACAACGATGTATGTATGTATGTATGTATGTATGTATGTATGTATGTATGTATGTGTATGCGTATGCGTATGTGCAGACATGTATGTGTGTGTGTGTATATATATATATATTTATTTATTTATTTATTTATTTATTTTTATGTATTTATCTATTTGGTTGTTTGTTCGATACCCGGAGCCGCAAAGAGCTGTGCTGCTGACTGGCTTCGGCGCTCCGAATAAGCGCTTCATGGGGCAGGAAAGGTTCAACGTGTTCTGGTAGCGTACAGTAGCCTGCTTCTTTTGGCAAAAGAGCAACAAGATTCAGGAAGGTAAATTACCGTGGCGCTTCCAAGCTTCGCTGGGGTGTACGTTTTTTTGAAGCATGGACTTTGGATCTCTGAGGCGTTGGAAGATGCGATGCACAGTTGCTCCTGCTAGGCGCTGCATGACATGATGCACACGTGCCACATCACAGTGACAATGCAGGTGCATTTTCTGAGCTATTTTTGATAAGAGGTGGGTAACGGTGGGTATAGCTCAGCTGTCGCGGCCCTGCATTATAGGCCTCTGAATTCTCAGCAAGCTGCCTGTACAACAGTGGAACTGCACATCCCTGGAAATCGGCCTGCCAAGTTGCTTTGCCTCCGAAGGCTACAAATCTTTTGGACTTTTGCCAAAAACAAAGCAGCAGCCCTGTGCGGCTAGGCATCAATCGCGGCGGAACTGATCTGATTCAGACCGGCTCGCACAAGGATGATTTTGTAAAATTGCTGGCCCTGTAGGTTCAACTAACTACGCATGCACACATGCACGCATGCAGCGTGCACTAGGGCTCTCCTACTGCCAGCGGGTGTGGCACATTATCTAAGTATGGCTGGGGCTCTTCTTCGTCAGTGGCTCTCACACTGTTAGGGTCACGGTCCTCCTCACGCGTCATGTATAAGAAGCCGTAGATGATGACGAAGAAGGGAACACTGACCTCAACGCATGTCGGCCCCTTCCCCCCGCCCCTTCCCTGCTGCAGGGCGCTGCAAGGAAGCGTGGCAGCCGAGAAACCACAGACATCATACTTCCGTTCATGATGATCAGGATTCCCATGAAGTCATCGGGCTGGCTTCTCATTAAAGCTAATCTTCCCTCGAACATCAGCAGCAGGAGCAGCAAGGCCAGCAAGGCAGAAGCCAGCCATGGTTCCCAGTCTTTCAGGCTCGGCTCAAGTGGGGTCAGCCTTTCGACGAGAACGACCCCAACCTCGGATTCCAGAACTTTCTGCGCATTTTGGAACAGCTGTGGGCTTTCGTGAAAGTTGCATTTTGCCTCTGGGTGTCCGAGGGACTGAGGCAGTGAGCCAACCAGTGAAGAGAGCAATCGGAACAGCATGCACGGAGAGGCGCTTGAAGAATTCGCGGGTGAGCACGCAGCACGCCAGCGATGCAATGAACATTGCTATACATGTCATGAAAACGAGTTCCATGTGCAAAAGCGTTGCGAAGACCGATTCGGTCAGACTCCATAGCACTGCCGTGACGCAGGTCATCACCTGTGCAAACAATTGCGGGCTTCACATCAGACTGCAGTAAGTCGACATGACACGCAGCTGCGGACGGAGCTGTGCCGAGCATGGCACGGACATCATGAGGTAGTTGTAGGGGAAGCTGCTTCGGATGAGCCAGAGTTGCATGATCATCACCATGTCTCCGAAGCTCAGCAAGTAGTAGAGGCCCTGCGTGACATCGTGCCAATGTAGCGGATGCAAAACGTGCTCAAGACTTCAGACATGCTCGCCGCACCTCAACCGCAGGCGACTTCTTCACTGGCTGGCCATCCTGGGCGTGTCGCCCCCCTATGGCCATCGACCTATGGGCTACGGTGGACTAAGGGCACGGACCCAAACGACTTGTCGGAGGAGTACCATCATCGTGAAGCAGAAGCCTTGCCTGGCTTTTACCATCTCTTCATGCAGCTTCTTCGATACAAGTCCCTTCTCTCTTCTGCAGGCCGAGCAGCTGCAGAGCCAGGAGGGCAAAGGTCTTGACCTCGGCTGGAAACACGCTTCGTGCTGACTCGGCTGACTCCGATTGAGTCTTTAAGTCGCAACCGAGGCCTAGGCACGGAAGGCTCGTTGCACATACATCGGCACCTCTTTGCCCACCTCCAAAGGCAACGCAAACCGCTCACAGCGAGAGTGCCAGCCCTTCGGCACTTGCCATGGCCTCGGGGATCCGCCATGTAGAAATTCGGCTCCTGTTTTTAGGGGAGCTTCATCTCTTTTTACAACATGAAAGCAAAACTCAAAGCAAGCAAGGGCCTCAGGGACTTCATTGTGAGGCCTGCGTGCAGGAAGTCACAGCAAGGGCGTGCCAGTATGAATCTCCAAGGACCGAATGGCCAAGTGGTCTGTGATTCACTGCACTCTCTGACACCTCGGTCTGCTCCCCGCAGAGGATTCGTGGCCGGCACCTGGCACCCCAGAGCTACACTTCCAGAGACTGCCTCCTTTCACCAAAGTCTTGAATGCAATTTGTCAGAAACCACACGAAAGCGACAAACCGCAAATCCGGCTGCCTGCGTCGTTTCTGCAGTAGTTGTCTGCACCTCATGCAGAACACCGGCGCTCTGACCATCTCTCGCTTCCGTCAGCTATCCGTTGCTGCACGAGTGACACTAGTAAGGAGGACAGAGTACATCGGTGACACATGCAAGTATAGATCCAAGTAGCAGCATGGCTTTGTTGCTGGAACTATACTAGCGGTAGTCATTGTTGCTGTGTTGCAGTTTCGATCTAGTCGTCGTGGTCCTGTAGTTGTAGCAGTGGCAATAATGATATTCGTCGTCGTGGCGGCAGTGGTAGCAGTAGCAGAAGCAGTAGTAGTAGCAGTAGCAGTAGCAGCAGTAGGAGGACGCCGAGGTCGTCGTCGTCGTCGTCGTCGTCGTCGTCGTCGTCGTAGTAGTAGTAGTAGTAGTAGTAGTAGTAGTAGTAGTAATAGTAGTAGTAGTAGTAGTAGTAGTAGTTGTTGTTGTGCAGTAGCCGAACAAAACTGCCGGTGGCGGTGCCTGAACCTACTATTGACACAGCTTGGGATCCTGGCATCTTGCGGAACTGGCGGCTGCAGCACCTCACTTCGAGCCTGCCAGTGCTGGTGGCAGCAGACATCCGTTTCGCTGACTTTGTCAGGAACGCATCGATTTGGGAGTTTAGGGTGTCGGTTCTGTACGGTTCCATTCCTGAACGCTTGAGTCCTTTCAGCTTTGACTCTTTCTGGCTTCGACGATAGGGTTGGCATTGTGTGCAACATGCAAAGTTCTGGCCGGTCGCGCTTCATGTCTGCACGCTCGGCACAGTATTCCTTTCGGAGAAAGGAGCTTACATTGCCATCTCAGACGCCTAAGCCCTGAAGTCAAGCCCTGAAGTGGTGTCGGAGCTTTTTGATGGTCCTTTAGAATCCCCACCCTTGCTGTCACAGCCGGACCGAAATTTCACAAAGCAAGGCCTCCTCTGCCATTACAGAACGGATGGGCGCAAAAAAATTCGAGCCGGTGCTTCGGAGAGGTCTCAGACTGCACTACGCTCTATCGTATGGTGCTGTATAGTACTATATTCTGCTACAATCGACTGTATTATACCAGAATAAGTTCAAATTATACCATCTTAATAATTGTGTGTGATTTCTGGGGTGTCGTCGCAACACTGATGCAAGTGAGATTGCACGGTGGAGCCGCAAGAGGATCACGGCTTTTTAAGGATGATTTTGCCTGCCCGACAGGCTAGGTCAAAAGATACATTAACGGAAGTGGCCGCTTTTGTGCCAAATCTGGGGCTGCAACTTGAAAGCTGACACAATCTCCCAGTAGTAGGGCGGTGCAAACCAGCAAAACACATCGAAGAATCAGGATGTTGAATCTTGCCACCTGTCTGCTAGAGTGAAACACTTCCTTGGCACCGGACGTGCAAGCCCGGAGCTTCATCTTGGACGAGCTCTACCCGGGCAATGTCTAATGAGTCTAATGTCTGTGGAGTACGGCTGCATCTGCGGACCTACACTTGGTCTACGCTCCCTCAACACACGCATTGATCGGCCTACTGAGCATTCGGATCATGGAGAAACCATGGCTTAGTCTCTTCGATGAACTGGAAGATGCTGTTGGCAACCTCATGCGAACGAGGCCATTGGAGGAGCCGAGAACATCGACTTGGCAATTCTAGTCGAACCTCCAGCTTGTCTGGGTTCTTATCAGGATGCCACCGCAATTGAAGGCACCTCCATAAACAAGAAAGACACCACATGGGTGGTTGTCAAAATTAGGGTCCCTTTTTGGGTAGCCAAACTAATAGGTGCCGTATTATAATAAGGACCCAAAAAGGGACCATAATTTTGACAACCACCCACCATGTATTCGGCAAATTATCAGATGCTTCGTGGGCGGAGAAGGTCAGCGGCCTCAAGGCCTTCTTCCTCTTCGCAACCTCCAAGCCCTGCCGAGTCTCAGATGGATCTCAGCTCACGCTTTGGTCAAGGCGACAAAGAGTGAGGGGTTTAGGGTTTTAGGGTTTGGGGTTTAGGGTTTAGGGGCTTATCTTGAGCCGATACAAGGCCTGGTTGACCATTGACTCCATCTCCTGAAAGCCCCCAAGGCCCAGCTGCACTGATAAGCAGTTGCATGCGAACTGTCGAGCCAGACCCACCTTGAGAACGGAGCTCTTGATCTGGTACACGGCATGGTCCTCGAACCCGGCATCAAGCTTGGGAGGTGCCTGAGCAAGAGCCAGCTAATGCGCTTTGGAGACTAACTCTCAGACATTGTGGCCGCCGCTGGTCCGCGTGGCGGCACGTAGCTGCCGGCTTGTTCGCTGCCCTGCGATCCCTTGGGGGACACAAGGATCTCATCACGGGCGGCCCAAACATGGCAACTCCCGCCTTCTGTTGCTTTTGACCACCTGACCTAAACAAGCAAACAGATTGCTGACATGCGTAAACGACGTTCAAATCAAGGTGGCACCTGTGCGATCGCAAACAAACTCAGCAGCCAGCTTGCTCTGTTTTCCGGACTCCGCACCTGCCTTAGCAACTGTAACTTAGCAATCCCCCCGTGTGTGATGGTGTAGCAGGCATGACAAAGCGAACAAAAATGCAAATATAAATAGTCATAATCTCAGCAGGAAAACATGCAGCTCCAAGCCCCGTGCGTGGATTGGGCGAAGGAGCCAGTTTTCGATTGGAAGCAGAGGCGAACAAAGAGAAAGGAGAAACAATCCCAAGATGCGGCAAGCACAGTGGCAGCATAAGTTTCGGCATGTGCGTGGATGCGGGGGCTGTCGCAGCAGTAGTCGCCGTCGTTGCTGTCGCTTCCAAAAGCAGTTTGTCAATACAGCTGGCTGCTTCTGTGGACTCTGGGGCGGCGACTGTGATGTGCGGTCATAGACATGGTACAGTAGCTGGAGGTGCTGTTGAGACTACAGGGGCGAAGGGGTGATGAGCGCCAGCAGCAGTAGCGGGAGCGGGAGGATAGCGGCAGCAGTAGTCGCAGTCGCAGCCGCAGCCGCAGTCGCAGCAGTCCCAGTCGAGTCGTAGTCGTCGCCGCCACCTTCGTCATCGTCAGTAGTGGTAGTGTTGAATGATGAACGAGGATTGATTGCTCTGGTGACGGTGAAGGTGATGGCGAGCGCGATGGTGATGACGATGACGACGATGGTGGTTGCGATGTTGATGGCGATCCTTGTGGCTATGGTGATGGTGATGATGGCGGCGATGGTGAGGGTGATGGAGATGGCGATGTATAACAGTGATCTTGATGGCGATGGTGCTTGCGCAGGTGACAGCGATGATGCTGATGCTGGTCATGGCGATCACGATGATCGTGACGATGGCGATGGCGATGTGATGACGATGGTGACGAAGGCGGTGCCCAGTATCAAAGAACTTGCACGTCATTCTGTGTCAACACGCGGAACTGCCTTTGTTCAACATCAACAACAAAACGAGCAACAGCAGCGTTATGGCCCCGACGGCTCCGGCACCGGCAGCTCCTGCAGCTCCCTGCTGGGAGTACCACTGCGTGTACTGCTGGTACCACCTTGGCTTTGAAAGACTGGAGTCTGCTGCAGGAGGGTGGGATGGTGCTGCGAGCCCCACTGTTGCCACTCCTGCTGCTGCTTGCGTGTCTCCTGCCGCATATCCATGCCCATGCATGCCAGAGGTTCGAGGCATGAGGGACGGGAGCGTCGGTACTTGTCCGTCTTCGCCAAATGTATAGTAGATTAGTTCACACGAACTTTGCAACAGCTTGAACCCTCTTAGAGTCTGATGTCAAGGCCAGCAGCTGTTCGCAGTTTCATGACACGGGCGTGCATTTTGTCTGCAAAGTGGTGGCAACCTGGCAGCATGAACAGCCCCAAGACTGGGAGGCCCTGGCAAGTGCGCGACTCCTTCATCAACACGCATGGGGAATTTCAGAAAACTAGAGTACTTCATTCTGCTGTCCTTATAATATGGATCCTACTACTTGGGGTCCTATGTCAGGGACCCGAATTTTCTCAAACTCCCGCATGAGACCGTCTCCAAAGTACGAGGACTCCTCCTCCTGCTGCTTCCGCAGGTCAGCCCAGGGCTCGTCCTCCCAGGCATTCGCCAAGGCTACGACCCTGACTCTGCCCAAAACTTGGTTTTAGGGTTTAGGGCTTTAGGGCTTTAGGGCTTAGGGTTCTGGGTTTCGGGTTTAGGGTTTTGGATTTAAGTTTTTCGGTTTTAGGGTTTAGGGTTTGAGCCCTCTCCCTTCCTCCTTCGCTTGCTGTGAGCCTGGCAACAGCAGAGACTGGGAGAACGCTGCCGGCATGTCCCCTGGCCTTGCTGGCCGGCTGCCACCTGGCAGGTCTCTGTGCAATAGAGTATACTTTAGTATACAATAAAAGAAGTATACTTAGTAGAGTGCATATGATCACATAGTACTCTACTATAAGTCTGATAAAGTAAGTATACTATGAGACATCTGCATCTGGGCCCTTGGCCGGCTCTCGGCTGGTGGCCCCTGGCGGCAGCGACCAGGCCTGATTGACAAGCAGCTGGAAACAGCTCACTGACGTTGTTGCTCCCATGCCGGCAGCACCGTGTGATTCGTTCTTTCGTTGTGGTAGTACACTTGCCCATCTGGGGTTTTGTACCGAACCCAGTCGGTCGGGGGTTGCTGAGGTTCTGCATCCTTTTGCTCCTTTGGCCGGTCCGAATGTCCCGGATTCCGCTGTTGCTCCTCGTATCTTTCTCGTCGGCTCCTCTCGGCTTCTTCTTGCTGACGCTGCGCTTCCTGCTGCTGTTGCCGCTGGGCCTCCTCTCGGTGTAGCTGAGCTTCCTGGTGCTGCAGAAACGCCTCTTGCTTTGCTCGCTCCTGCTGTAGCGAGACCTGCAGAGGAGTAGGAATCTCTCGAATCTCTCCCCCCCAGAACACACTTTGCAGTCCTTCGGCCCAGAACCGGAGGGTCCCGAGTTGGAGGGAATACCAGGCATGCCGGCCTCGCGACGATTCGTCGTTCGAGCATGCAGAGGACGCTCCGCCGAAGGTGCTCCCGCCGGAACGTAGGGTGTCTCGCCCGGCGCAGCGCGGCCAGGGGCAGCATCCTCATCCAGGACAGTGAGAAAATATGGGGGTTCCGAGAATAGGGGACCCTAATATAGTACCCTAAATAGTAAGATCCTTAATATAAAGACCCCAAAAAGGTACCCCTAATTTTCGGCAACTCCCCTATTACAACCGGTGCACGGGCCAGGGGCGGCCAACACTCGAATCAGTCCTGGCCCTGGCCGGCGGGCGCAGGTCCGGCGGAGAAGGAACTGTGCAAGAGCAGGAGCAAAACTGACTCCTAAACCCTAAACCCTAAACCCTAAACCCTAAACCCCTAAACCCTCTCCCCCCATCTCAGGCGGAGGCCCAGAACGATCCAGGCCCTGTGGGAGCAACAAGTCTCTCCCGAATTAGTGTGTGCTATATAATATAATATAATATACTATAATATAACATAATATAATATAACATAATATAATATACTATACTATAATATACTATACTATAATATAATATACTATAGTATAATATAATATAATATAATATAATATAATATAATATAATATAATATAATATACTATACTATACTATACTATAATATAATATAATATAATATAATATAATATAATATAATATAATATAATATAATATAATATAATATCTGCAAAGTTCAGGTCTTGCCTCAGGTCTTGTGAAGACCTCTCGAGTGGCATGCGGCGCCCTGGCAGGAACAGCCAACATGAAACCAACGCCTCCGTGTACGGCGATGGGACGAGACAAGTGCTGCTGGAGCATGCGTGCACGACTGAGATCGGCACGGGTATGAGGCTGTGCGAGCGGCTTCGGTCTTGCTACGGTCCTCTGCCTGGCAAGATTCCATGCCGACATCAAGTCTATGCATGCATGCATG
>CAJNDV010031234.1:0-17144 GCA_905221635.1 Symbiodinium sp. CCMP2456 | reverse complement strand
GTCCGTCCGTCTGTCCGTCCGTCGGTCTGTCCGTCTGTCCGCCTGTCCGTCTGTCCGTCTGTCCGTCTGTCTGTCTGTCTGTCTCTCTGTCTCTCTGTCTCTCTGTCTCTCTGTCTCTCTGCCTCTTTGTCTCTCTGCCTCTTTGTCTCTCTCTCTCTCTTTGCTTTGCTCGGGGTTTCTCTCTCTCTCTCTCTGTCTCTGTCTCTGTCTCTCTATCTGTTTGTGTTCCTGCCTGCCTGCCTGTCAGCGCGGATGCATGGAGGTGTGTAAGACTATCTGTCTACACTCTAGCTCTTATATGTAGATTCTGTCAATGTGTAGGTGAATGTATATGTGTCTATGTCATATTATATGTGTGAGTGTATGTGCATGTGTAAGAATGTCGGGGTGTACCGCACCAGAGTCCCCGAGAGAGTGGAGTAAGTCCCACAAACAACCATGAAGGTACTCGCCGTGCTCAGAGTGCACACTACGATACAGTGTCATATAGTATGTTGCGGTATAGCATAGTATATCACAGCCTATGGTACGAATGTTGCACTGTTAGCCACTCTGTGCCATTCTTCCATATATCTTCCCATCAAAAACATGCTTGGCATCTCTACGCGATCATCCTCAAGACAAGCGATTTTGTTGAAAGGCGCGCACCTCCTTCTGCATCCTGCGAGACTGTGACACGAGAAGCCAGAGGGATGAGTCCAACAGCTTGCAATTCCGGCAAAGCAAGGTCCTCCCGAGGTCTTGGAAGGATGGAAACCCTGCCGGCCCACTTGGTGCCTGATGTTCACGTATTTACACCTTATGTATATATATATATATATAGAGAGAGAGAGATTAAACATAGGTTATAGAGTATAGATAGTATGGTGAAATTCTTCGTCATAGCTTTTCGTAGAAGGGGAGCAGAAGCCGGCCTGGCGAGGCAATGTGTTCCCTGCACCTGAGGCAAAACGGAGAGCGGCAGCTCCAGCAGTTAAATAAGGGTTTAGGGTTTTTAAGGGTTTAGAATTGTTAAGGGTGTTTTAGAGTTTTTAAGGGGTTTTTCAGGGTGTTTAAAGGTTTAGAGTTTTTAAAGGTTTTTCAGGGTTTTTAAGGGTTTCTAAGGGTGTTTCAGGGTCTGGGTCTTTTAAGGGCTTTTGAGGGTTTAGGGTTTGTAAGGGTTTCGGGGTATAGGGGTTTAGGGGCATAGGGGTTTAGGGTTTAGGAGGGCTCTGAGGATCTTGCTCGCTGTTCCAGACTCTGCCCGGCTCTGATCTTTGGAAGCCTCACATCCGCACGGAGGCACCGTCACAAAAGGCCTTCCACTCATCCTCCACCTCTCGTGCCACCGCTCCAGCAGCTGGCTTACGCAGATCTTCTTTCATTCCCTGCCACAAAGGATGACACGTTCTGGACCACTTGAGCTACTGTAGTTAAGGGCTTTCAGCATTGGCCTTCACCTCAGGATATGCTGCAGCATCCGCCTTCATGCAAGAAGCCGGGCGGTTCGCGACACTGCACCCCGGCGCTGCATTCAAACGCAGCACCTTCGTCGGCTGCGCATTCGATTTCTGGAGGTAGCCGAAGTCCTCGGGCCGCGATTGCTGGGGAAGCCGAGGCTTCAGAGGACCGGCAGATAAGCTTGCAGCAGGCAGGCCCGGTGGTGCCATGGGCTCCTGCTCCAAAAGGGCCACTTAGGGTTTTTTTTTTAGGGTTTAGGGTTTGGGGTTTAGGGTTTAGGGTTTAGGGTTTAGGGGCCATGGCATCAGGAAAAAAGGAGTGTGCATTTAATGAGCACCTTGCCTTCAGCTTCACCTCCACTTGCTCAGTGAGGCTTTGATGCTGCTGCCGAAGCTCCTGGCCAGCCACTCCATTGAGGTGAAGATCTGAGGATTTAGAGCTCCAAGAGCTCTAATTATTAGAACAGGGTTTTGGGGCCCCTTATACTATAGTATCTCTAAGTATAATAAGATTAATAAGCCCATTATCCTATAATATCTATAACTATAATAAGGAGCCCCCAACATACTACAATATCTAAAATCCAAATAAGGAGCCCCCAAAAAATAGTCTTGATACTTGGGTGGTTGTGTTGTCAAAATCATGGTCCCTTTTTGGGTCCTTATTGTAATACGGCACCAATTATTTAGGGTACCCAAAAAGGGACCATAATTTTGACAACGACCCACTTGGTGGTGTAAGGCTTTCCTCTCCCTTTCGGCCTCCTGGGCCTGTGTGAGGCCCTCGTCGGTCGTAGCCACACGCTTCTTGGCCTCACTTGGCGTTTAGGGTTTAGGGTTTAGGATATAGGGTTTAGGGTTTAGAGTTTAGGATATAGGGTTTAGGGTTTAGGATATAGGGTTTAGGGTTTAGGGTTTAGGATATAGGGTTTAGGGTTTAGGGAATACGATGGAAATCTATAAACAACTATGGTATACTATAGTATGAAAATATACCACAAGATACTATGATCTATAAACAACTATGGTATACTATAGTATGTTACAATATACCACAAGATACTATGATCTATAAACAACTATGGTATACTATAATATGTTACAATCTACCACAAGATACTATGATGTAGACCAGCCCATCGCAATGCCACCAACGCGGCCTCCTCGAGCTCTTTGAGAGCTGACCGCGCTGCCATCTGCTGCTGCGAGGTGAGAGGGACGAGCTTTTCGTACCTTTCTCATGGCAGAGCAAGAACGAAACCTCCTCCCAAACAGAGCATCAAGGTCGGGTCACTCCGTGCTGACGATGGTGCCGGTTGTTGACATCCGGACCTGCGGAATATCACGACCCGAGTCGCCCCGAACGCACCTTATCTTGAAAGCCTCGAAGCAAGGAGGTTGGACATCCATCTGCACCTGTTGCTCATGTCACACCATCTAAACCTGTGATGCCTGAGAAAAGTAGCAATCCGCCGTGGGCACCATGCTGAGTTCACAGAAGCCTTTGCCCCGTCGCACTGCCATGTCACCTACACAACTCGAAAGCTGCAGACGACTGCAAGACGGAAGGTGCAACATGCATAGTCGCCTAGCTTCCAACGCACGTTCGGAGTGCTGGCGCCGGCCTGCTCGATTCGAGTGCCGCTCCCAAGGATCTTGTGCCGCCACAGCTTTGTTACATGCGCCTCTATTTTCCGCCGAAGCTCCTCCAAGGCAGTCTGTTTCTCCTCGAGAGTCGAGGAGGCGCTTTCTGCCTGACGGCTGAGGCGGCGGGGCACCCCAATCTTAAGATCTGCGCGAGCAGCTCCCTCTGCACCTGCTGCTGCAGCATGTTCACCCGCTTCACCGACCGCTCCACGGCATCCTGCAGACTTCACGCTCCGCGTCGCGGAGATTTTCGCATCTCTGACAGGGGGCCTTGAGCTCTGCAAGGCCGAAGAGAGAGTTCATGTCTTGCTTTCCCTGACAAGACATCCAAGCCTACCAAAAAGGCTGAATGCAACAGATCTGAGCACCTTGATGCCACCCTTCCGGGCCATGAGGTCGTCCCACACCTCAATTTATTTTTCTTGATACCCCAAACCCTGAACCTGGATCACGCTTCCTCCAAAAACGGAGCGGATGCCAGGGCCTAAGCCTTGTTTGCCGCATCGGCGAGGCCGGAGAAACCCGCCAGGTCAGTGTCCTCGTCTTCGTCCTGCTCCGAACTCGGACCCCCAATTCTCATTACTGATTCCCTGTTGGGACTATATTAAAAATGAACATTGTTAATCCTTATTGAATTTTCATTATAACAAAAATGTAAAATGGTATCCAACAAGGACCCAGATTAAGTACAAGTAGGATCCAAAATGAGAAGGACACTGAAGTAGGATACTCGTGGCCCCCCGTTTTTCTGGCAGCCGCTGCTGGCACCCTAGAGCTGCCTGTGCCGTGCTCGACGGGGACGTAGGAGCCTTGCACACAGGAACTCGGAAACCTGAACCAACCAGACCTACAGTTCAGGGGTTTAGGGGTTTAGGGCTTAGGGCTTAGGGTTTGGGGGTTTAGGGTTTAGGGGTTTAGGGTTTAAGGGTCTAGGGTTCGGGGGTTTAGGGTTTATAAGGGCTTAGGGCTTTGGGCTTAGGATGTTTTAGAGCTAAGGGGAGAGCCCTGGAGAGCCCCCCTTTGACTTAGGGGGAATTTGCGGTGGAACCCTGCCACATACGAGGAGGTCAAAGTTGAAGATCTTATCCTAGGTTCCCCAGTAGCCCCTTAATAATAAGGGTACCCTTTTTCCTACTATTTGGTTTTAATTAGGGAACCCAAAAAGAAAAAGGGCAAAAGGGTACTACTGGGGAACCTAGTATAAGCCTTCTTCGGATTTGGTTCCAGAGCCGGGGTACATCGCAACACTCCTGTCCAATTGTATGGTCACAAATCCACGTCTGCACGGTTCAATCACTCCAACACCCTGAGAACGAGATTTCCAGATGCCAGCGAACGTGCGACAGATTGGAAACTTTTACCTGCAAACGGGTGGTTCCGCCTCTGATTAACAAGATGATTCAATAATGACTGATGATTCAGATGCTTCACGAGGTCAAACGGACTCCGTCAGCCACCCAGCATCACGCACTCTGAGGACTCGACGTTGGTGCCGGGGCCTCCTTTGCTGCTAGCCAGAGCAATGCCCTTGGCTGACTCGGCGATGAGCAGTAGCCCTGTGAAATTGAGAGTCTTCGGGCAGCGGCGGGCGAGCTAGCCGCGGCACCGTTCAAGCCACCCAAGCCCTTGGGCCCACCCTAAGCCAACTGCACTGAGATCTGCCCGCATGATGCTCCAGGCCATCTGGGCCGCTGGCCGCCAGCCAAGTCTCTGCAGCTTTGGCAGCATCTTTGGGTTGCGGAGCGGCCTGGCCCGATCATGTCCGTCCGTAATCCTTCGTTCTCAAACGATCCTGCTGCTGGCATGGGTAGGTGCACTTCTTTTCATGGCTGGCAACTCGATCGTCTGCGATCAGAAGATCTGGATGCCCAAGTGCACGGCTGGTCCTTGCTGCGCTTTCGGCAAGATTGAAGACATGCTGATGAGAGCGTCATACACATGGCACCGGAGTTCGCTCTGGGTGTTCGGCAAACATCGACCACGAGAGGCCCGTGAACGAGCGTCTGCAGAGACATGTGTAAATGCAGCGCAACAAGGCTAGCAACCTTACTCCCCATGCCAACGGGTGCTGTTCCGAAATGCAGCTTCCTGCATGCTACCGCTCGTCGCGATAAGAACCCTAGTGAAAATCGACTTTCGAAATGAAACTTCAATCCAAAAAGACTCATCATCTGACGGCGATCTCAGCATCAAGCTCTCTCCTGTCGACCACCTCAGATCGCTCCAAAAAAGCACAGCAATGCACGGACCCGAATCATTGTCAATGCTGTCATCAAACAAGATTGCACGGGGTCTAAGTGGGTCCAGCTCAGTCCCGCGACTGCCGCAGTTTGCAGCATTGATCAAGGTTGTGGAGGCGGCCCTTGGTGCTCCAGCTTCAGAAACAGCCAGAACCAGCACCGTGCAGAGGTGCTGACTTGGAAGAATGTCTCAGCATCACCGCCCCTGCCGAGCTGGCAGCAAAAAAAAGGAAGCAATGACTCAGAGGCAGCCCGGGCAACCTCGAGCAAAGTGTATATGTCCAGAAACCACGAGCTTGGGCTGAATCGTGCTCACGGCCTGCAAGGATTTTTTTGCGATTCGTTACACCTAAGCCGGAGCCTCTCAACCGGTAAACAGCGCTTCACGGCTCTCCTTCAAGAGAGCGGGGCATCCTTTGTCTCCGTCTGCGCAACCTTTCGCAGGCCCATGAGCCAGCAGAACATCCTCGGATGTTCAGATCCGTCAATCCAGTTCCAAATCCCCATGTCCGCTGTTGCTCCCTGCATGCAGGAGGCGGTGCCCTTTGAAATTTCGTCGAAGTAGGGATTGCCACCTGGGCCTTAGCAAAACACTACTTCAAAACACTGTTGACTCTGCACCTCCTCTTCCCTCCCAACGGAGTCTCGGACAAGGCCAGAAGAAGTCAGTGCCGAAGAAGCGGAGCGGCGCTTCGGAACCTGGGACCTGCTAGAAAAATGACTTGCCCGAACTGAATCCTATATATACTATATATAGTATATATACTATATATCTTATATATCCTACATATACTGTATATACTGTAGTCTAAGATCAGGAGCCATAAGCAGCCCTCGCCCTCATGTCTCTTGATACAACAGCCTCCAGGTCGTAGGCTGACTGGCGGAGAAGTATGGCATTGGAGAGCCTTAGTGGAGCCGCGGTCAAGCCGCATCCGTCACCAAACTGTGCCAAGAGTCAGACACCTCCTCTGCCTGTTTGGCCCAAGGCCTGGCATGTGCAGAAACGTTAAGAGTCGCCGGCGCTTCAGCAAACTGCACAGTATGAGCCCATGACGCGTTGGCTTCGTGGTTTCCCAGAATAACGAGCTTGGTTTTGTGCCTGAGCAGTGCTTCTACGACTCCTGTCGGCCTCAGCCTTTCCAAGCTGAGAATGCAGCGGCTGATCCGCTAGCCCTTGGCAGTGTGTCCGTTTGAGACCATCGGATGGAGAAGCTTATGTTGTGGTGATTTTCCTAAACTGTCATAGTCAAAAATAGCTATGCAAGCAATTGCATTCAAAGAACTGGAAACGATCGACTGCTCCTGGACCCTGATACCGAACCGAGTCTTGAACATTCGTTGAAGTCGTGCGCCTGGTCCTCTCGCCCGTATGCGGTGAAATCGCCGGCGTGGACTAAGACCTGAGCCAACCGATCATCGTGAACTGGGCCTCCTGAACCCTTATTGGGGTTTAGGGTTTAGGGGTTTAGGGTTTTTATAAGGTTTAGAAAGCCTTTTTTTGGACCCTGACGGCAACCCTTGCAGTGTTGCCTATGGCAGAGCCCTGCAGGCAGGGCACGACTGGGACACTGGGACAGCTGCATCCCCATCTGGCAGCGTCAGCTGTCGGTGTGAGCCGTGGGTGTCGCTGATGCAGACTAGACGAAGCCCCCTGAGCATCGCAAATGACATCCATTCAGCTTCAGAAACTAGCGTATGCCTGTCCTCTTCTGGACAGCTGTCTGTTCAACACGCTGGCATCCCAGCGCCTCGTTACCACAACTCACCATTATCTTCGGATGACGAGCGTCTGTTTGGAGAAATGACCTCAAATGCCGAGCGGCACCTCGTCTTGCACCAAGTCCAAACACTGCGGCCTGCACTACTCTGAGATCAACAGTATCCAACCATCGTGGAGTCAACGACATCGCTGGACCTGGCCGGACGGTGACGGCGACGGCCTGCACCCGTGCAATCTGAAAGTCGAGGTGGTGACGGTCGCGGCAGCGGAGGTGGCGGCGGCGGTGGCGGTTGCAGCTAGTGGTGGCGATGGGAGTGGTCGCGCTGGCGCAGCCATAACAGCAACAGGAGTGGTCGGAGTAGCACAGTAGAGCAGCAGCAGAAGGAGGCGTACTAGCTGCATTAGCTGCAACGGTCATCGCAAGGAGCTTCGGCGTCTGAGTTCCCAACAACACTCCATCACGGCGATGATGGCCACTGCAAGGACTATTGCGACAGTACTCTCCCAAGCCTGACATGGCTGATACAGTTCGCGGCACAAGTGGACGTTGGTTCTGACATGCTCTGAAATGATTTGGACACAGGCTGCTAGCATGAGTGAGATCTATACAACGAAAGCCCTGCAACCGTTCGAGAGCAAAGCAAAGGATCGTGCACCCTCTGCCGGCTTATGGAACTGGAAACAGGATAAGAGAATGAAACTCGGGGGCTGAGCCGTACTAGCGCTGCAGCTAAAACAATCCTGCGCCAATTGGATATCGCTTTTGAACTACAGAAAGGCCTCCATTCTGCCGGGAAGGGCAGCACGCAGCTGGCGACGTGGTGCATGCCAGCTCTCACAAGGCTAGAGTTAGGTTGCGTGACTTTTCTGCTATCACAAGATGTGCTCGTACTTGCGTCTACAGCTGAGCTCTGTTTTCTCGTCCCTGTGCTGTGTGTGTGTGTATGTGTGTGTCCGGGAGCGAGTGTGAGCGTGTCTTCTGTTTGTCTCTCGAATTGGGCTGCATGCATGTTGGAGCATGTTCGTGAGAGTGATTGGACCAGCGAAAACTTTCAGGACTTGCGTGCACACTTCCAGTTCCGTGCCTTCTCCTTGGCTGTGCCTCCCTTCTGCTTGGGCTTGCGCCAGGAGTCGTTATTGTCAGCCTTTCGCAAGCCCACCAGCCACAACCATGCCCCACCATGATCTAAGAAGCTGGCACCTCTGGTCGTGTGCGATAGCGCCTCACAACTCACTCACCGGAAATGCATACAGCGTCCATCAGCATCTAAGGTGATCATGCTACGTTCCGGACCTGAGAACGCCATTTCCCATGATGTCATGGGGTCGAGCCCCCCAGGCAAGGTCACAGCATGCCCAGGTCGCAACCTGCAATCCTTATTCTTATGTTGCTATTCTTATTCGTATTATCCTCCTCCAAACTTAGCCCCTGCGAACCGTTGAGGGGTCTTCGGTGCTAAGTACCGCATCAGTTTCTGTTGGAATCATGTTTCGCACAGGAAACAGTCAAGCAAAAAACTGACAATTATTTGCAAACATGTGCTGACAAACAACAGACATGACCATGTTAGCAAGCAATGGCTGCGACAGGCAGGAAGCTCGGCAGACCGAACGACAAGAGCTCTCCTTCAAAGTGGCTCGCAAGTCTGCGCTCGCAGGCGCCATGACCATGCAACGTGACATACCTGAATGAGGAAATGCGGATCCACAGGCATAGAAGAGATTGCGCGAGAATCTTTGCTCACAGTCGGATCAGAAGCAAAGTAAAGGCGTATTGAGGAGATCCTATATTAAAAGCACTCGGCGAGCCTGAGGCTGGCTTTGGCACCTTCAGCCTCCTCGAAGAGATGCGATCTTGAGGCAAATCAGGCTACTTCTCCAGGATTCTCCATCTGTGAGATGACCCTGTTGTCAGTTGTCGCGGCAAGCCCCAGATCGGCCGATCCGCCATGATCCGCCCATGGTGAAGCCCAGTCGCCCAGTGACTTCAGAGGCCGACGAGGTTCATCCGGCCGACCATATTTTCGCGAAGTGCATCTCTGCGCCATGTCCCAGTGCGAAAGTTTGAAAGCAGAGGGGCCTCTGGATTATGTTGGGCGCTGGCTCATCACAAGAATTGCACCTCCTTCGTGACCTCTGACGATGCTGCGAAGCCTGAGCACAGCTTCCAGCTCAGCCTGTGCATGTTCACAGAACATCATGCAACCGCCCCAATGGTCCCAGTGCAGCTTGAGTGTCCGGTCGAGCGGTGGTGTATCTACCGGCCAAGCTTCCCGCAAGGAGCAGTAGGAGCATCCTTACATAAGAAAATTCTCGGGTTTCGCGGCAGCTTTCCGATTGAAATCGACCCAGTATCGATCTGATCGGCACGCGGTTTCTATGATCATGTGCCTCGGGCAAGCAGGAAAAAAGGGAAGAGCGGGCACTCCTTGTAACTGCATGGAACTACTGTCAAGCTCATGCGGCGCTGAAGCCGAGTTGCTCGGCAGTACTGGGGACTAGTCCGTGAGCGTGCAGCTGCTCCAGAAACCTACAGCCTTCGTCACAGGCACCGGTGCTTCATGGGATTCACAAAACGACTGAGTGTACGGCTCATATCTGCATCTCGAATGGCAAGGGAGACGGCCCAGCAACCTCCTCGCACCAGTCGCAGAAGCAAGTCAGAACTCCAAATCGGGCAGCAGCCACGACTTTGATTGATGGCAGGATGCGGAATGTCATGCGGAGCAACGTCCTGGCTTCAACCAACGCTGTATAACTTTTGGCAGGAGTACTGCGTGGTGCTCTTCATACACGACCTTACCAGCTTCAGCCCCGATCCTCCGATTCCGCACTGCGTGCCTGTGCCCTGCAACGAAGTCACATCGCTAGCCAGCGCCAGGTCGAAGCTGTTCAACTGCTCCTTCTCCAAGCACTCCCAGTCAGAGCTGGCTGAAGATGCCACATTTTCCGGTGAGCCCAGGTCAACTGAACAAGAGAGGTCGGCGCCAACGTCGGAGATCCAATCAAGAAAGCGGACCCGAAGAGGTGCACTCTTCGGGAACTTTGTCCTCAACTTAGCGGCGTGTGCTGCCAAGTTCTTGAGATGACCCGGTAGACAATCGGTGAGTGTTGTGTCATATCCAAGGGCGTGTGCTGCCAGCCCTGAGAGGCCAACACCACATCCGAACTCGATAGCCTTCGGGGACCCCGCCCGTGCAGACGAGCACTCGGCGAGGCTGCGCGGCTCGGCCACTTTGAGCGCCAACCATAGGGCAGAAGGTGAGAAGCGGCAACCTGTCCATCCTTCAGCCAGTCAGATCAGGACACCGTGAACATCTGGAAACGGTCAATCAGAGACTGCACCGTTGGTAACGAAAGCCACGCGGCTGCTTGTCCAGAGTCCAGAATTGATGGCTTTTTATAGTTTCGATGCTCTGGCCGTCTGGGAGTTCAGAGACTGTGCTGGGGAGACTTCGTGAAGGGCCCTAGTAGAGGATCTTGTTAGGGTGGCCCTTCCTGGAATTCCGAACCTCGCAGCTGCTTGTGGTGGCCTGTTCCTACTGTCGATATTCATGTGTTCATGAACACTCATGAACAACGTAGCGTCCCATCATTTCCTTGATGCCGGCTCTTTCAGTGATCCTGAGGACTTGTCAAGGGGCTTCGTGCCAAAAATCAACACGATCCGCAAGACTCATGGGCATCTCACTCAAAGTTTATGTCTACGTATGTCTTGTCTGTTTCGGCATCTCCCAGCCTTCTGCCATGCTTGTCTCCTGTACCTCGACGACGGGACCCGCAGGCGCGATCTCCACCGAGACCGCGAGACATTCGCCCCCTTCTCGAGCGGCCTTCTTGCTGCAAAGCAGCCGCATGCGAGAAGGATTAGCAAAGCAGCGCTTCATAAAAGTGGACGCATTTTCGTGCGACACATGGCGAGATGCCATGGCGGCATTGGCGTCTAGACGGCTAGGCAATGCAAGCACATGGTCATGCTGTTACTTCAGTGCTTGCGATGTACGGGACTAGTCGGACTAGCCCGGTGTCAAACGGTAAGTTGTGCTTGCTCATTCAGACGACTTGGCTTCCCGTGTGCTTGCTCATTCATCGTCATCACCACCGCTGCGCACTTGCTTCAATTCTTGTGCAGCAATGCTCCTGGGTCGGTACGGTTGTTTCGTTGTTTCACAGACTCTAAATCGATCTGAAACTTCAAGCACTCCCGTAATTCGTCGACCACACATACGAGAAGTCTCAGCACACGCACCAGAGCCATGGTGGGCCTGTTTCCGGACGGAACCTCTGAGTGCTCGCTGCAGAGCATTCTCTCGACAGGCCGCCCACCCGTGGAATTTGGATTGCTTCTGGTTTCTGCACTCGGGAGTCTGCCTTTTGACGGAGTCTGCCTCTTGACGGATTCCGTGGGTGGAAGCTGGATTGCACGACGCCTCCAGCTTTGCCTGGTCTTGTGTCTCACTTACAAGTTCCTACAAGCCACATGTTTGTACAGCTCTGGCCAACAAGCTGCCAGTTACAGAGTTGGCAACGCTCCCAATTCAGGAGCAGAGGAAAATCATTGCGGCTTCTCAGGAACGGTGCGCTAGCGTTGCACCCGGTCAGACATGCGCCAGATAATCTGGATCTTTAATACGCACCTGGCTATCTGTCGCATGTGGTCGCATCACCCACCCCTTTTCTGAAAAAGGTTGCGACCCTGGGGCAAGGTGAAACGCATGAGCCACTTCCACAAACTGCGACAAACGAACAATGATAACAGAACTTGCCTTTTCAGTGTTTTCTGAAACGAGTTGCAAACATCATTCTCAAGAGTTTCGGAATTGGCTCAGCGAGCTGAATCGTTTTCCGGGCCTTCAGGCGTCGGTTCTCTGAGGTGCGAAGTGCGACTCTCCGGTGTCCTGAGCAAGGGGCCAAAGACGAACAACCAGGAGAGGACTCAAGAGCGAGATCAAAGCCTCGATGCCTAGACGCAGTGCTACTGCCCTTTGTCTGTCTGTGTGTAAAGTACTCAGAGCGACAAACAGCGTTCGAATCCGGGAGAGACTATGAGAAACTTGTCATCTTCACCGCTTTTCCGCACGGCACGTTCCAAAACGAACGGAATGCAAATTCGGGACAGCAACAAGGCAGGCTATGCTTTTTCAAGCGGCTGCAGTCTGAAACACGGTCTGAAAGGCACAGCTATGCAGATCACCGGTCACTGTCCGAGCTGAGTCTCCCACTCGTCTGGACCATTTTCAATCTCCTGCATCTGCTGCGCTGCAGAGTCCTGACATGAGGACCCCAAAGGCCCCCCCTGCTCCCCACTTTGCTGCTATGTCTGGTGTCCTCAGACAGAGCAGCTGCTGCCTTGGTCACCAGAAACCCCGGCGTTTCCAGACTTTCAGACTTTCCATCCCCGGCCTGCGGCTGCGCAGGTGCAGCTGCCCCGGCCGCGGCATCCGCAGCAGTAGCCTGATGCCACCATGTTGACATCGACGTTGACGTGCTTCGTGGTCGATCGACTTCTGGGTCAGCGGCGGCTTCGGGAGCTGACGAACCGGGCAAGGCGCCTCGCCAGACACGACTGAACCTCGTTGAGAAACCAAGCCCTGCCGCCATCTGCCTCGGCTTTGATCTCGGGATTTGCCCCGAGCGGAGGTGGGAAAGTACACCTCGGCTTGAAGCTTCACGGAAGCAAGTTGCGGAGCACATAGAAGTCACCTCGAAAGAGTCTCAGCCAGGCGCTCGGGCACTGCAGCCTCCGGGCTGCGCGGCTCTGTCGGGCGCGGGGGCAACTGGTGAGCTTGGAGGGCCTCTGGACGGCTCTCTGCAGCAGCGGGAGTCACTATGGTCATTATCTTCCTGTAACGGCTCTCACTTTCTGCACTGAGGCCACGTCTCCGACGTTCAATCAGGGCCTCAGCCCAATCATTACAATAGGGTTTGGGGTATATTATACTACAGTTATAATAAGGAACCCCCAAAAAACCCTATTCTAATTATTACACTACAGTTATAATAAGGAAACCCCAAAACCCTATTCTAATTATTAATTACATTGTGGCACCAAAAAGGCAGAGGCCTGGGACACCTGGGCTCCCCGCGATCTCTTCGTCGGTGAAGCCTTGAGCTCGGAAGGCGCTGTCAGAACGGCAGCGATTGCTTGGAAGCAGAGCCTCCAGATCTGTATCAAAATGTCAAAATATTAATGATAATGTTGCTAATTGAAAATATAAAACAAGATGGATTCTGCGAGATTCTTCAAGATTACGACTCTAGATGTCCTCGCCTTCGCAGGCGGACTTGGGGGTGGAGTTGGCCTCGGTGCCGGCCGTGCCTCGACAGAAGTATCAAGGAAGCTCAACTTTGGAGTTTTCGACAAGTTCCGGCCTTGTCCAAGACCCTCGGCATCTGCGTCTGGCCTTGCGCCGCGCTGGCTTCGGCTTCTGCTGCTGCTGCTGCTGCTGCTGCTGCTGCTGCTGGAGTGCTTTCTGTTGCGTCGGTAGCTTCGTCTTGCTTCATCCCCTGGCTTTCCACTTTGCTGGCGTCCAATCTTCTCGTGGCTACCACTGTTCCCATGTCGTAGACCACCTCCCAGGACTCCTTTCCTGAGCACCATAGATGGAGGCCGTCCTTTTGACCACCAGCATACTCTCCGGACTCTTTGGTACCATCTGCCCGGGTGTAGACGCCATGCCCACATTTCTTATTGTTGGCATACATTCCCTCAAAGGTGTCCCCGTTTTGAAAATGAATGGCCCCTTTGCCATGCGCACTGCCTTGCAGCCACTGCCCTTCAAAGACGCCGCCATTGAAGAACAAGGTTCCGTAACCTTCTCTTTTGCTCCCACACCATTGGCCTGTGTAGGTTGTTCCATCCATCTGCATCACTCCATAGCCGCTTTTCTGTCCTTGCCCGTCACGGAATCCCACATAGACACGCCCTTCCTTCTCCTCTGCAGTCTTGGACATGCCCCTTTGGCTGCAGGCTTGCTGGTCGGTCGGCTGTGGGAGCGCAGCCACTTTGTCTGCGAAGCCTGCCTGACCTGCAGGTGTGGATGAGCTTGTGTTCTTTGCCGGCTGCGCGCCTGGCAAGTAGGAGGCAAGGCCCTTCTTCGGGGGTGTCTGCGACCGTGGTGCCACAGGCACTGCAGGCTTTCTTGGTAGGCGTTCGAAGGCTGGGGACGGATCTCTCGGCTGGACAGACGGGCTCTGAAACCTGCTCTCAACTTTACACCGACTCTCGTCCGTCTTTGCCTTTGGCTGGACCTGTCCATTGACCTGTCTGCTTGCGGGGTTCCTTGGGCTGGAACCTCTCGACGTGACCGGCTTCGCACCAGTCTGTCTCGGCCCAGGTGCAGATTTCTCCGATCGTGGGGAAGGCTTGGGGCTACGCGGGCTACGCGGGCGCTGCACACCAAAGGGGCTGGCCGATCGCTCGCCGCCTCTGCGGGCCTCTTTGGGCCCAAACTTGCTGTTGCTGGAGTTGCTGAAGTGAAGCGTCTGGCTCCTGGATGTCTGCACCGCAAGCCGTGCGATGGGCTCTACAAACACAGGCATTTCTGGTGGGCTTCTGCTCGCGATTCGCTGTCCACTGGCGCTTCCAGCGCCCCTGGAAAGTCCGGCGCTGACTGGACGGTGCGACGACTGGGCCACTCCATCACGCTTTGAGCTTGGGATCTCGGCCCTGTGTTGCTTCGCGGAAGGAGAGATCTGCTTGGGTGAATCTGATCTCGAAGCGTTTCTCACCACGTCCCGAACAGGACTCTCACCTTTGCGGTGCTGAGCTCGCGCCCCAGCTGCAAGGCCGAGAGAGATAGGAGGTGGAGTTCTGCCTCCCCTGGCTGCTTGCAACTCCTGTCTCTCTTTTATCAGTCTGCGCTGCTGTTCGAGCTCTCTTGCTCGCGGATATGCAGGAGCCGCGGTGGACAAGGAGCGAGGGCTGGCGGAGCGTTGCGGAGCCGAGGCACTGCAAAGCTCGTCGTGCGGATGTTGAACCGGCGCTGAGTGCTTCGGGGACAGCTGCCTTGCATTCTGCGGTCTCGGGGCCGCCGGTTGGACTTGCTGTTTCGCGAAGGGGCCCTGCTGGCCATGCACTCCCTGCTGAAGGAACTGCTCCGCGAGCGGGTATGATGTCGCTGAAGGCACTTGCTTTTCTTGCTCTGCTCGGGTGGGCCTCGCTTGCAAAAGCCTAGTCCTGGCCGAGGCCTGAGACTCGACCCGGGAGAGGTCCTGGCGGAAAAGAAGCGCACAGTCACAGCAACATGCGGAACTCTCTCCACCTAAAATGGCAGACTGAAGCGCAACCGAGCCTCACTCTGAGCTTCTGAAGATATCTGCGGAGCTTGTGAAGGCCTCGGTGTGATCGTGAATGCTTCGACGAATCCAACAGTGGTCCAACAGCAACTCGACCACAACAGAACCAGAAACAACACACAGGCCCTTATACATACTGCGGGCACTTCTTCTTTCAGGCGTGTCACGTGACGCGCCTGGATGTGGAACGCGAGAGCAACATCTCTTGCTCTTGCTGAAGTAGAAGCATTTGCTGCTGCAGTCGACTCGCGGAAGAGATGTGCCGAGGCACATTCATCTGCGGCGGGGGTTCTGGTGGTGATGTTTGTATTTGCGGTTGCGATTGCAGCTGTGGCTGTGGCTGATTATGTGGTCGAATCGGTTGTTGTCGATGTGGTTGTGGTGGTGATTGTTGATGTGGTTGCGGTGGTTGTTGATATTGTTGTTGATATTGCTGGTGATATTGTTGTTGCTGCTGTTGTTGCTGTTGTTGATGTTGCTGTTGCTGTAGCTGTAGCTGTAGCTGTTGTCCCTGTCGCTGCTGCTGTAGTTGCCGGACCGGTCTTGTTGCCGGGTAATGGTCCAGGTGGCCGCCGCCGAACTCTTGTCCGGGCAAGCTTAACAAATCATGACGACTTGTGCCGACGTGTGGGACGACATCTGGTGGATACTGGTCAGCTGGTCCGTAATACTGGAAGCTTCTTTCAGCTGCACTGTGCTGAACCTTGGCTCCATGAAAACAAAACAACGTGGCTGACAGACATCAAGGACATATTCCCCCCATCCGCCGAATTAAGAAAAGCACACTCCGAGACCGCACGATGAGTCATTCATGCGCCGGGAAGCACCAGGTGCTGGATCTACGCTGTGTCCGCCCATAGCCGGTGGATCTCCAGGTCCAGACCTGCAAGGAGCGATGGAAGAGGCATGCCGTACTTTTTGAGCCTTCCGAGGCCTTCCAGGATAACTTGGCCAGGGGGTGTCTCGTGGGTCCCGCTCGCCGCGCTGGTAGGGGAACGAGGCATCCCTGGCCTTGGCATGAAAAGAGGTCAACGACGAAGCTGTGAGCTTCAAGTCACAAGCTGGGTCTTCGGCCGGGAATGACATGTTCCAGGCTCTGGCGTGAGGACTTCGTGACAGTGGGTCTTCCGATGTCGCTGCCCGGTGCCCTTGTTGGTCGTGCTCGAAGGGGAAGTGTCCGGCTGTTGAAGAATGGGCGTGTGGGTGCTCGGAGAGCGGTGACGATGTGAGCGACAAGTCGAGATGCTGTGGAGTCTCGTGGAAGCTGGTGGAGTCGTCCGCTCCCGGAGAAAGCTGGCCAGGGAGAACCTCTTGAAACTCCGGAAGCATCTGAGGGCCTACGCCGCCGAGGTGCTTCGGAATAGGTCGTTTTTCGCTTTGCGGCATTCCAAGGCCCTCCCGCTGACCCCTGCGATCTGGAGTCCAGGAATGGTCCTCAGGCAAAAAGACGGCAGTCAAGCCTTGCTCACCATTGTAGACGAGACTTTGGACACCGCGGTCAAATCGCTAGAAGCTCACGTCACCAGAAAGGCATTTGGCCAGCAGTTAGACCCATAGCAGGACTAAAGAACCAAAGTTTCTGGTGAGGAGGCGGTGTGCAGCTGCATGTGTTCGTATCAAACCCGCCCACGAGTCAGGTTGATGCCTGGTGCAACGGTTGCATGCACATACATGCACACCTACGTACCTACATACCACATGCATATGGTTGTGTGTATGTATCTATGCATGCATGCATGTATGTAAATGTAGGTATGCATGTGCATATGCAAGCATGGGTAAGAGTGTTTTTTTTTT